>WYDF02092842.1:0-10840 GCA_009867245.2 Adranes taylori | reverse complement strand
CCTAGGTCATGTGGCAAGGAGATACGACAATATAGAACGACTCATAGTAGAAGGCAAAGTCCAAGGCCGCCGCCCAACAAGAAGACCGCGGACACGATGGATAGACCGGACAAAAACGTTGACGGGACAAGGGATGCATGAAGCAATGAGATCTGCCCAAGATAGAGAGCGATGGCGCGAAGTCATTGCGACCGTAACAAATTGATGTCACCGCACCCTGCAGAAGGGTAATGGACTGAAGAGAGAGATTTAAAAAGTATCACTATGAGAACTACTGCTTGTTTGAAATTAAATTACTTTCTGTTTAAGTGTTGTACAAACAAAATGAAGGTATAGCTATGGGTTCTTCTGCGTCTTCTCTTTTAGCTGAAATCTAGATGAAACATTTCGAGGATTTGATCTTTGGTTTTAGTTAGTCATGAGCTGGTTAAATGTGTTTCGTTTTATATGTATGTGGCCGTTGTTTTTGATAATTGAAGGGAACTCTGATACATCTACATCTGATACATTTGATACAGCTATTGATATTAAAATTATTTTAATTAATTTAAATCCAATATTCAATTTACACATGAATTCTCCATCAATAAAATAGTTATTTTCTTAGATATAACCTTAGATTATTATTGGAACCACATCATTTTTAAGATCTATCAAAAAATATTTCATTTAATAATCCAAATAAAGTTTGTAATTATTGTCGCGTATGGAATATAGATAGTGAATGGATTATAGCGGATAGATAGTAATTACGAAGGTAAGCAGCGCAGGTAGAGGAAATTAGCGCGGAGTCGAGTGAGAGACACGAATGGCGATAGGCATGGGATTGGCATCGAGCTAGCAATTGTGCTAGGCGGTTTTGAACGAAGTGTATTGGAAGATTAAGAGACAGCATTATTTCTGGATTGTTGGTCAAGCAAATAGAATGGTTTACCTTAGATAAATATACATTAATTATTATATAGGTGACTTTCTATTATAATTTTAAGTATCCCCAACCTCAGATTCCGCTAGAACCTCTTATACATCTTCGATGGGGTGTAACAATTTGTGGAGGCGCCGGGTACCCAACAATTGTTACACCACACCCAGGATGTATAAGGGGTTCTACCGGAATCTGAGGTTGGGGGTACTTAAAACTATAATAGAAAGTCACTTATGTAATAATTAATGTATATTTACCTATTCTATATACCAATTCTATTTCCCATTCTATTTGCCTGACCAAGATTCGAGAAGTGTTGTCTCTTAATCTACCAATACTCTCAGTTCAAAGCCGCCTAGCACCTTTGTTATCTCGATGCCAATCCCACGTGTATCGACGTCCGTGTCTCTCGCTCGACTCCCGGCTAATTAGCTCTACCTGCGCTGCTTTCTTTCGTAATTACTATCTCTTCTATAATCCATTCACTAACTATATTCCATACGCGATAATTCACTCCCCGCTAATTACCTCTACCTGCGCTGCTTTCGTTCCTATCTCCTTTAACCCATTCACTATCTATATTCCATATGCGATATGGAATATAGATAGACTTCATTTTCTTTTTCTTCATAAAATTGGATAATATATTTTGTTACAGTAGTTGGAGTTCTTGCCATTTAAATTTTTTTCAAATTGATGTAACCTTTAACAGCATTTGCATTGGTTAACACACCATCCAGAGTTGCGACTCGGAATAGAATTTCATTCAAAGATTCGTTTGTTATATTTACAAAATTTAATATTGGGCTTTCCGTGTACAGCTTTCCATGTATGCATTTTAATTTCAAATATGAACGAATCAAATTCGAATAATTTTACAGATATTAAAGTAGTGAATAGTTAAACAACGGCGAATATATTCGCTGTTCGAATATTCGAAATGGGAGCTCTACTTACAGTTTAAACCATCCTCGCTGTCACATAATTACTACTTTTCATTCTCTCATTCATAGACTCTTAAATATCCGCATGTCATTTAAAAAAATTGTACTAGAAGTTTGGGAACATAACTCGAGGTTTGGGCTTAATTAACTATTATTTACTCACGAATATAAATAACTTGAGTAATTCATTACCATATCTATTTCAAAAGTTTGATAATAGTTTCGGCTTTAAAAGATTAATAAATTTTCGTCATTAAAATATAATTACCATATAGGTGTTTATTCATTGAGTTGTGGTTCTAGCGAGAATTTTTTTATAGGAATGACAAACAGAAGGTTTGAAGTAACATTTAAGGAACATCTGAATACGATGTTGTAGAATCGATCTGAAAAATCAAATTTTGCTGGAAAACATATATATTAAGTTCAAACTGTGATTTCTCTTTTAAAGATGACGCTAAAATTTTAGAACAAGTTCATATAGTTAACAGTTTAATCATAGGTAAACTTTTGAAGAACAAACGGATTTTCAGAGCTTGGATTTTTTAATGAAATGTTTAGAGTTCAATCATGATTGACGGGTAGGTCTTTCATTGTAGGAACAGTTTAAGTCTATTTTACAGTTTGACGGGTTGAGATGTTAAGTGTCTAATTTTCAATAATTTCATTCTTATTAATGAAATAATAAAGTTTTGGTTGGTTAGAGAAAATTATAATTTAGGATACCAGACATTACATACTTCATCATTTGTCAAGATCAAGTCACATGTGAAATTTAAAAGCAAAATTGTTTTATCAGTTTTAATTTTTCATTATTTCATAAGTTTAATAACATGTAAATTGTAACTTGTGTTAACAGTGCAACTCAATTATTTTGGAATTTATGTTAAGGTAAGGATTGTGATCTTTAAACCATGATTTTAGTGGTTTCAAATTGTTTAAATTCTTTTTCTTTATCTCTTTACCATATCTCTTCTCTTCTCTATATATATATAAAATGCAGTCGCTATCCGCGTCTGTCTGTTTGAACGCATTGTTCTTCTAAACTACGCAACATATTTTGATATGGTTTACACTATCATTTAGAGAATTTCTTCCAGAATGTTTATTTGTATAATACATGCATATTTTATTTCTAGAAAGAAGAGAAAAGTTGACATACATATCAAGCCTACATATTACTGTGCGCTTACGTTGTTAACGCTGGCTAAACCATTACGCACAAGACAATGCTCGCCTGCACGTACAAATATATGCTTCTCCCTATGGTCTACAGTAATAATAAACGATTTGTAGCGATAACACGTATGTTCGCAGCTCTCCAATAAAGAAATTACTTACGAGCATCTTAGTGGGATATTATGTATAACACATGCATATATTATTTATGGGAATCAGGTAGGAAAAAAAAACTTCGTGATGTTAAAAAATAATAACTACTGTAGTTGTAGAGAATATTAATGTTTAAGGCAATTTTCAAATAGTGAGTCAAAACATCCCAGTAGGCATCCTCTGGCCACGCCACGGACACGGATAACGCAGTATACATCCCCTAGCCACTCTGAGTTGCAGACAACGCCATAGGCATCCACTGGCCACGCCAGAGGTGCGGACAGCGCTGTCGGAAAATATGGGGACTATACACTGTCAATTTCAAAGCGCCAAAAATGAATCGGATGGTATATGTGTCTAAATCGCTCGGACAATTATAACGCCTTATTAGCACATTATACATCTGTGAAGCCAGGGCGGGTCGTTAGTAATCAATACAACAACAACAACAACAACAACAACAACAACAACAACAACAACAACAAAAGTCTGATTATGTAAATATTTCTTTTCCAGTCAAAATCTATAATTATTGGTGTATTTTAACATCATCAAGATGGTTTGTTTCATAAAAATATATTCTTACTCTAACCTTATCAATTTTTAAATTCTTTTCTAAGCCCATTTATGATTTTCTAGATCAAATATTGATTGTATTATTATTTACGTTTGCATTTTCTATGAGACTTCATGTTTGCGAACAAATGTTTGATTATACATAATAATTTTGTATACTTATTTCCTCTGTGTTAATCTTCTTTTAGTCTGATTATGGCACAGTTGTAGTGTCGAAACGCTGGGTTGTTTTGACTCACATATTTTATTCTTGTTTTTTCATTGAATATAATACTACTTTGGTGTAGGAGCGCCGTTGTTTTCCTAATTAAACAATTACTCCAAATCATAGTAAGTTTCCTTTAAGTACAGGAAACTATAGACGGCACCTGTTCTTAACTTATTGCATGCTTAGGTAGCAATTTCAACCACTAGATTTTTGTAAGTTAATCCGATTGAAATTGACGAAGTTACAGGCATTGAAAGTACGCTATGCTCGACCGTTAGGAACATGTGTTATACGTCAATTATGCGCGGGATTCAAGCCGTCTCTTTCTACCCGTTTTTATGAGTCATATGTTATGTAGCGTGAAGATGTATTTACATTAGTGATAATGCACGACTCCATGTAATACATGACTCCATGTAATACATGACTCCATGTAATACATGACTCCGTGTAATACATGACTGGAATAAATGACTCCAAGTAAGTTAGAAAATGAACATCGTATTTATGTGCACACCTGTCTCGAAACTTTAAACGCGTTTTTCTCGAAACCGCATTTTCGAGAAAAACCTGACCTGAAAAATCGCTGACCAAGATATCTCAAAAACTATTGCATCGATTTGTTTCCAACTTTGCGCATTTATTTTAGATATAATAAGCTAGTGAAACTTTAACTTCGATCGTGAACGTCTTGTGTGATTTTGTAAACAATGGTATTTTCATTTGAAAGGTGTAACACAAATCGAAATCAAACCAGAGCTGGATTCAACATTATTGGAATCCACTCCTTCATTTTTAATGGTTGAAAACTGGGTTGCCGAATTTAAGCGGTTGCCGGATATGATTGAAAAAGTCCAATATCGTCGTCGATGACCGTCGAGTAAAAGTGCGCGAGATAGCAGACATAGTGGGTATCTCAAATTACAGTGTGTACAGAATTTTAATTGAAGAATTGCAAGTGAAAAAATATTTGGCGCATTGGTTGCCAAATTTGCTCACGCCGAAGCAAAAACTGAATCGTTTTAGTATTTCTCGCGACCTTTTTGCACGTTTCACGTTTTCACCACAATCCGAAGGACTCTCTGCACCGTTTCATAACAGTCGATGAAACTTGTGTGCACCATTACACGCCCGAAACCAAAAAACAGTCCAAACAATGGACACACAAAAGTTCTGCGCCATCAAAAATGGCAAAAACAGTTTTGTCAGCTGGAAAGGTTTTGCCAACTGTGTGCTGGGATTCTCATGGAATTATTTTGGTCGACTCCTTAGAAAAGGGGAAAACAATAAACGACGAGTATTATGCCAACTTGTTGCAACAATTAAACGACGAAATCAAAGAGAAATGGCCTCACTTGGTAAAGAAGAAAGTGTTCTTCCTTTATTTATGTTGTGTTCACTAAGAACATAACTTAGTTTATGTTTAATGTTGTAATAGAAAGTACTTCCTTGTTGTTATATTAATTAGTCACTACCGGTTTCCGTTTCGGGTCATCGTCAGGTGAAACTTCTAAAATATTACAAGAGTTTAATATGCAATCAGATCAGGCGTACTGGCTGTAGAATTCATGATTTTTTTGATCAACAAGGTTTTCTAATTAGTGTTGTAAGAAAAAGTACTTCCTTGATTTTACATTTATTTATAAATGTAAAAATTTACATTTATTAATATATGTAAAAATAAATTAGAAATCCTTATTGATCAAAAACAATCATTTGCTTATGTAGCTGTTGCTAAGAACCTACTTTGTTTTTGTTATTATTAACAACATAAATTAATAACATAATAACATGTTTATGTTATTAATTATTGTTTATGTTTATGTTATGATTAACGTCATAACAACATACAATAATAATAAGTGAATTAAGTTTGAAATTTTTGTTCATTATATCTTGATATCTATCTGATTAGCAATTATTTCATCGCCTACCTTGTCAAAGTGCTGTGTTCAATTCTCGTGATCCTGCATTTTTATTTAATTATCAATTTATGTTATTAATTGAGTAGATAACTATGACATGTGTTTATTATTGTAAAAAAGATTTTTTATAGTTTTGAATACGCACTAAAATTCGGCACATTCCATATACAATTTTGCTGTGACAGCTAAAACCTAACAGACTGTATAATGATTATTTATACAGTCTGTATAAATAATCATCACTGTTACTGTCACTCTAAAATCTAAAATCTATATAAAATTAATGTCACTGTCACTGTCACTTAGTGTGAATGTCACTTAAGCCATTGATACCACATCAATTTTTTATTTTTATGGGGAATTAAGACAACGGAAAAATCTTTAATTTGAATGAGTCTTTTGACAGTAAGCGTCCTTGGCCATGAAATAAAGTTATCCATGAGCTCAAATTCCGAAAAATACAATATACAACTATGGACTACAAAATAAATTAATTAAAAGATATTTACAATCTAATGTAAAATAAAAACCTAAAAGAATTTACAGAGGCGAATCTAGTTATTTTCTTTAAAAGCAAATTTTATCTATTAAGTTTAACATGCAATATTGAATTTTATATTAACTATGAGCTTGAATAAAGAAGATATTTCAAAATTATGAAAGTTTAATTATATGCATTCTTCATTAGTAATAGACAATTATGAATATTAAAGCTGGAATAGCCTTTATTCTAGAATAATAGATGCCCAAAATCAATTCAACACTTCCTCAATCAATTCTAAATCATATTGAAGGTAATACAAGTTCAGAAGCATTATATTGCAACTAAGATATATTATTTGTCAACTATAAATACAATGGGCCTCAAAAAGAAAACTTAAAAATTAATAATAGGGATATCATAAAAAATTATCAATCAATGAGCTACTTTGGAATAACGAAATTTTAGTTCAACACAAGGACGAGATTTTAATTGCAAGACCATAATATTGTTTCACATAGCAGATGTTTCGATAATTTAGTTTGGGATCCTCTTCAAAACTACAATCAACGGTTTTGACTCTCTATATCTTAAAAGACTTGCATTGACGGCTCATGAAAATTTTGCGTAGGTATTCACTGTACTGTAATCGTTTAAAAAATTAAAAAGTTGTGTATATTAGACGTTTATCTAATATTCGATTGCTATTGATTAGGTTACGCGATAGACGAATTTGTGATTCGTAAATAATTACGCGTTTCAGTTTTTGTTTGACCAATCAGGCGAGAAAATTGCAAAACTTCAGATTTTGCATGTAAAGAGAAGTGCACACATTTTTCGTGCTAACTATGCTAGTAGCGTATAACAATACGTGTAGCGTTGTATTATTCTCTTGCCAGTCTGCTACGTAGCTGGAAATCTAATAGCAAAAGGCAATATAAAAATTTGAAACATATTAAATTTATTAAATTTGTCTTTTATTTTATATGGGTGTTCACGTGCACCTGTGCACTTACACACCAGCCGCCTCTGCGTGAAACAATGGATTGTAGGCTTGAAGATGATCCTAAACCGGAGGATAGAAGCGTCGACTATTATTGAACAAATGTATGTGATGTAACGAAGGATTTTTTGACTGACAAATTGATGTCCAAAAATTCCGAATTTTTATTTATTTTTGATATTCAAATTGTGATCATTGGAGCGGAAAAGTACTTGAGAATTCGATTGTCAAAATAATCAGTATCACCAAGTACTCATAGAAACGCAGTTATTCGACAGGAGAAGCTCTGCAAAAGTCGCCACTTCCTATTTACACGATACTAAGCGAATGTAAGACACAGAGTCAGCCAAACAAAGCTTATCGGTAGATACACATCCAATAGCATGCGTTTTTTTAATGCGATATCTAAGCATGATTGTTTCTAAATAAGCATTCGCTTGCTTTAAATTATGTTATGACTAATTATTCATAAACAAACTTCGACATCAAACGACACCAAACGACACTTTGTGAAGGACATATGAAATCAACGGCTAGTAGTAGAGTAAGTACTATAATCGGAAGTCAACATCGCTCGATTATTTGAATTTTGAATTATTAGAATCGCTCGGTTATTCACAACACTACGATTTTTGTAATGAATTGAAAGATGAAGTAATAAAAGAAAGTTTCAATAAATTCACCGTGGAACTAAAATTGATTTAAATTAGACTTTTTTGGTTTAAGCATTGAAGACTACATTATACAATTCTATACTACAGTTTTAGAAAACCAAGAGCATATTACATTGAGTTCAAGTTTTTTCATTGTTCTCCACATAAAAGACGTATTTTTAAAAGTTTCTTTTACAATTTTTTTCTGAATCCACAAGAAAATCAAATGAATGAAATCTTTTTTACAATTTGATGTTGTTAACAATTCTCTAATAAAAACTTCAACTTTCCTGTTCGACTTCAATCAGATTGTAGACATTACATATATTTAAAAAGTACATAAAATAAAAAATATATATAATTGATACTTAAAATCTCTCTATCATTCCTAAAGACACGTTCAATAATTTCATTTTAAATAAAACTATTAATTACGTTACATTATAATCACAACACATTGTTATTCGTTAATTGAAAATAGATACGTCACATGCGCTGAATTGTAAATATTTATTACTCGTTGAATGAATATAAGCACGTTTAGAATTTCGACATGGAACATATTCGAACATCGCGAATTCTGCAAATAGATGCGCGACATCATTACTGACTGAGCAAGTCGTGCGTGGAATCTCTCGTATGTTCCGATGTCCACCCGCACAATTTACATGTAAATGCTTTTTACATGCTTTTCAGCCGAAAATTTTCAGTCATTTGTTTTCGATGTTGCCATCATGAAACATTTCAATAAGATATTTATTTACAGCTCTAGTATATATTATTTAAAAAAATCAGTAAATGGCTTCCAGTGCTTAGAAGTATATAATTGACTAATAAAATCACAAAACTTCTACTCCAAAATTTAAACGTTTATTGTTGTTAAGAAACAGTCATGCGTTTCGATGTCCACAAATGGCTCATCATCAGACTACAAGAAAGTATTACATAGAAGTCATCAAAATAAATTAATTAAAAAATAAATAAAAGTTGAGGTTATAACATTAACAAATTAAATTAAATAATTTTCATTTCATTTTAAAAATTTTATTCCTATAAATAATTTAAACATTTTTTACATTTTTGAAAGCAATAAATTAACAAATTAAATTTAAAACAATTTTGTATTTTATCTATTTTTTTAAAAAAGGTATAAATGGTTACATTTTGTTTGTGTTATAAAATGTTTACATCTAAATCGTATTTACTATTTAGATTAAGCAGTTCGTCTTCGAAAAATCTGTAACAAAAATGAGAGACTAACAAATCAGTAAAAATGTCAATGAACCTCGGGCGGATGGCCATATCTGCTATAAGGTATTAAGCTTTATCAACACCCTTTTTTTCAGAACGTCATTGTATGTGTGTAACTGAATACACATTAAGTCTGTATCTGAACCTATTACATCTAATAAATATTATTATATTAAATCTTCTATATATGTTTAAAGTCTGTTGGTCAACATACGCAAGGTGTTTTGTGTTAATCCTGAATTAACTCCCAAACTAGATCCAATTTTGATGATATGTTAGAGACGTGTCATTAAACGACGATACGCATCTATTTGACCATTTATAATGTGCTAATATGCGGCTCTAGTATATGAACAAAGAGAAACCAGTGGTGTTAGTAACGACGTGGCTCTATAGTCCGTTTCTTGTTTTCAATTGTGCACTTAGCTGCGTTGAATACACGCTAATACCATAAGAAAACTGATTTGTCTACAATAAGTAGGATAGTACTCATTTGTAGAATAATATTGTAGAAACAGATCATCAAAATCGGATCTAGTTTGCGTGCTAATTCAAGATTAATGCAAAACACCTAGCATATTTTAACTAACAGACTTTAAACATATATAGAAGATTTAATAAAATAATATTTATTCGATGTAATAGCTTCAGATACAGAGTTAGTGTGTATTCATTTACACACTAACAATACAATGACGTTCTGAAAAATAAGGGTGTTGATAAAGCTTAATACCTTATAACAAAAATGGCCATCCCACCCGCGGTTCATCGACATTTTTCTGATTTGTTAGTCTCATATTTGTTACACATTTTTCGAAGACCACCTGCTTAACCTAAATAATTAATTAAACAATTAATGTAGTCGTGTCATTAAACGACGATACCCCCATATGATTGATTAATAATATTTACATTTTCCTAAGGAAAAAAATTCTTCTAAAGCCAAAACAAGTGATCTACTCTCCAAATAATCTTATATTTGCTCACACGTCGGGCAACAACAAGTTATGTAGCACCAAAAGAAAAGTGATTATTGGACACTGAATTTTTTAATTTTTTTTTATTATCAATTATCATCAATATGACAGATGGAAATTTAAAAATATGTCCTTTTAATAAGGCCCTTTTCTATTTACTTTTCATTTTTGAAGAATTCAGGTTAATTTTTAATAAGATGTGTTAAATCGCCTAAAATATTCACACATTGTTGGTGAAAGTCACATGTTTCTCAAATACAAAACTATTTAATTTTTCACTTTTGTTAACATTTTGTGCACTATACTGGACCCTAGATCCTAAACTAGATGTATATCAAGCCAAAGAACAGGCTGGCTTTCGCAAAGGGTTTGGAACAACGACTACCTTCAGGTAATAAAAATATTAATCGAGAAAAGCATAGAATACAACAAACCACTAATTCTAATATTCATCGACTATCATCAAGATAAAATGCTGGAAGCCTTGTCAGCATGTAGAATTGACCACAGGTATATATCGCTCATGAAAAATATCTATGAAACAGCAACGGCTAGTGTTAGGGCA
>WYDF02092831.1:0-10841 GCA_009867245.2 Adranes taylori | reverse complement strand
AAACATGACAGACATAAACAGGTAAGACAATTAATTTCAATTTCATTCACAACAATCGTCAGTAATTAGCATGCAATAAATTCAAACAGAGAAGCAAGAGTAAGAACTCCGCGGACGTGATCGCCACCCCATCCTTCATATACTTGAAGTCCTATGTTTTCTTATATCTTGCACAAAACCAAAGTTAAACCTTTTAATTTTGACCTTATAACTCCTAACAACTCCTCTATTAAATTCAATTAGCACAACAGTTGTTTAGGCTAAACTAAACAACATTACTCTACCCTATAAATCGCCTACCCATGAATCCTCCGGTTCCCGTACTTGCCTATGGCGCGTACAGCTTAGCTGCCCGCGGTCTAGGGCAGCTCTTGACTCATTTTTCCCAGTATTTGCCTATGTTGCGGATAACTCCGCTGCCCGATTTGCCATGGCCTGCGACCGCTCTTCGGCTAATTTCTAAAAAGCAGTCAGAGCAGTTCTTAGCATGTCAGACATCCTTGGTCTTGCGAATTCGCCAAGCCTTTAATTCTCAGGTCACTACATTTGCCTAGGGCACTAACAGCTTCATTGTCCACTTTCGCCGCCAGCTTTGACTCTTTTTCCCCGCGTGCGTTTTGTGCATTTGTGCAAAATTGTGGTCCCTGGATCATATACATTTTTCCCAATTTGTATTTCGGTTCCCAAGTAGGAACCGAGATATTTAATATAGTCGGTTTTGAGAAAATGGTTTACTCAAATATACAATCTTTAATAGTTCCTGAGATATAGAAAATTTTGTAAAATTTTTACGTTGTTACGTCGCATTATACATGTTTCAGGCATGGAACTAATATTATTCGACACAGAATAGAAGAAACTATATGCGATCAAAATTTCAGTGTTCTAGTTTTGAAACTGAATTTCTGAATAAAATGATGATTATTTTGAACTCCTCTCAAAGTAATAATGTCAGGTAACAATAATTATTCAATATACAGGATGTTACTAAAATGATTTTTGAAAAATAGTTTCTTGCTCAAAATCAGTTTAAGTATATTCACTTGCTCATATTGCCAAAATTGAGGTTACATAGTATTACATACGCTTCCCAAGTTTTATTTTTCCAGTTTCCATAGGGCAGAAAAAAATATTTACAAGGTCAAATTACTCCGATATAAAATCGTCCATTTTTTGACCTCCCTAAATACCTTAAAATTAAATGGTATTTCGATACAGGAAATTTGAAAAAACTTAATGCGAAACTTTTCGAGAAAACCGACCACAAAATTTTCAAAAACAGTCTGTATATATATAAAATTGTGATTTTAGAAAAAAATATTTCAATTTATATAAAAGGGGTTTTAGGTAGCCTATAAAATAAAGTTTATGTCCTATCTTTTATTGTTCCTGAAATATTTCAAAAAAATTGTTAAAACTTCAAACGTGGCAACAGCGCTTCCTATTCTTTTATAGTTTCTGAGATATATTGAAAAGTATTTTTAAACTTTGAATGTGGCAACGTGTTTGAACGTCGAGCTCTGTACAAGATAAAGACATAGGACTCTGTCTCTGTTTTTGTTCGACGCATAATACGGGGCACTATATGCTTGAAAAATTTCAGCCTCCTAGTTTGAAAATTATATGTTTTGTGAAACGACATATGGCATTTGAATGTCGGTTGCCATGGCGACAAGTTGAAAAGTTTTCAGTTATTAAGGGCTATATCTTTGGTACTGTTAGAGTTACACCCTAATGTGTGATATCATTTTAAAGAGAAACACAAGGTGTGGGACAGCGTGAGATTTCTACCCTAACTTAAACTCCACTCCCTGTTGGGATTGTATATCGTTTGGGGAATTTGGAGAGTTTGTTTGAACGAGGCTTTAGGATTTATCCTCCTCTTCAGCCTGGAACTGGTACTGAGTGGAATGTTTTTAGAAATTATGGTAAGCTTATAGCTTGCAGATAAGATATACGCTATAGCATTCGCTTTACAGCCAAGGAAATCAGCAAAACCTTGGCCATAGCATTGTCACCTGATGAGGGATTTAGGTTTAGTGGGGTGAACTGATTTGCTGGTGGTCTTGTATGTGTCTAGAATGAACGTGCATCCATACATACACACATATATACAGACACCGAGGAATACGCCTTTCTATAAAATTTTTCACGAAGAAATTTTTTTTAAACAATCTTTTGCGGTAAATTGTTCCATATGACCCGCTCTTTGAATTACGTATAAACGATTTGTAGTACTTTGAGTACAAGAGACGTCCTAAGGTAAAATAGAAAAAACTCTCAAAATATGTATCTTCATTCTCATTCTATATTAATTTACTTCGTACGTATATGGTATATGAAAGATAAAGAATTATGAATTAATATGCAGTTCAATCGTTGTTTAAAGAATAGAAATTAGAATCTAGAATATTATAAATCAGTATAAAATTAATCAATAAATGGGACTAGTTCATCAATACTTAAGTTTAAGTATTTACAAATGTGTTGCAATCACCATCAGAGCACAATTGAAATTTGATTCACAATACTTTTAGGATTGTTGGAAAAATTTACCATCGCTGAATGCTCTACATTCTGTTTTTATAAATGCAAATTCCCCTATAACTTCTTACTCTTAGTACTCAAAGCTCCTTACATGACTTTATTTTTGTCAGAAACCTTACAGTTGTCAATTATATTGCCGCGTACCATAAATTAAAGAGTTGAATGAAAAATAAATCTAGTGCAAATAACTAGCAACCTTAATTGTTGTTTTTATATTTTAAATGCATTTATTGCATACGAGAAAAATATATTAATTTCCAAGTAAGACACGGGTTGGTTAGAACGGAAATCCTCACATTCCGATCTAAGTCAAACCAGACTCAGGGTCATAGTTAGGCCTTGGCTAAACGAACATTCCTGGACGAGACAATGTAAGGAACAGTTTAGGGGCCTTCAAAATTCAATTGTAAGCTAGAAGTTACTTAATACAGTTCACGTTAAACATATTATTCTTCATAAATTATAATCAATAGAATCTGTGACATGGCGTCCGGCGTCGATGCAAAAATGTAAGATCTTTTTAATTATTTTATTTAACGATAATGATACGAGGGCTGATTGAAATGATCAAAACAGGTAGAATAAATTAAGCATTTATTTGTTGTTAAAGAACTTGATTATATTGCTAACAAATTATTAATTCATATTCAAAAAGATAACAACAACTGTAGAAGGTTCAACTTAATCTGAATACTTGAAGTTATAACACTTACCCATAAAATTTGTAATTAATCCATTTATTATGAAATTAATTAAAAGTTCAATTATATTTCAGTTACTTAGCATGATTCTTTAATTTATTTCCTAAAGTATAAACTATAAATTTAAATGCCTCTCTACTATCAGAAACGTCGGTCGTTACTACTCCGTTTGAGGTGTGAAAATATTGCAGAAAGAGGTCTGAAGCAACGTACTAATCCTATAAAATGTAGTTGCAATTGTTGTAATTGAATGGTGATTGTTGTATTCCTACAATAGTTATGTACACTTACTAACAGCTAGGAGAACTAGGTGGAACAGAACCCTACCATCATCAACACTCTCCTGAATTAAAGACTTCATTATCATCTCAGTCTTCATTATCATTTCTGTTCAATAAATTGTCTTAAAATAGATTATCAAGACTATTCGAATAATTATATAAATTGTCGAACTTTATTTTGAATTTTGTATTCCAACTCTAAATTTTCTGTAATATCCATGAATTCATCTTCTTTCGCCGCTTATTTCCTAGGCATTTCTATAAAAAAATAGCATTTAACGAGGGGAACGTTTTGTTCCTCTTGTGTTTATCGGATTATGATATCTATTTTCTTATATATATATATATATATATTTGGCTTAATTATCTCATTTACAGGGAGGCGTTTTGCCCCCCCACCCCCTCTCCACCGTATTCATTGTGGATGTACTATATATTTTCTTATTAGCGGTTAATTTTCTATATACAGTTTGCTTTATATGTTCAACTTACTAAGAGGAACGGTTTGTTCCTCTTGCATGCGTTTATATTACAGGCCTCTTGTAATTATATTATAAGCATTTTCAATAGCAACACCCTAATTAGATTTGATTTTACCATTTTTTTAAAATATTTTACGATATTCTCAAATTTTTTTAAATATTCACAGTACGAGTCACACTCCATACAAGCAAATAGTTATAAAATGCTAAAGACAAATTGAATATTTTTGGAGTTACATAAGCAACAGATAAGCTTAGCATTCGTATTTATCACTATAGAACGAGTAATTCTGTGAAGGCAAATTACAACAACTTCTAATTGATAACCGAAGTCATTGGTCACCGAACTAGTATTATGTACTATGGATATAAAAGTGTAAAGACGAGCGTTAATGCCATATACAGATAATCGACATAAATTCTTCCTACATTGCTCAAACATCATGACGAATATGAAAACCAAACTGGTGACACAAAGATTGATAAACAATATCAATTTCTAACCGATTACTTTTTAGGTTATAACAATGACATACCCGTTGAAAACTCAATATTTTAAAGAAGGTTAAATACAGTAACAGTTCAAGCTACAATGGTCAAATTAATTTTGACATAGACTAAACTTGCCCTAAACGCACTACATCGAAAAGATCAAGCTATACTTAAATAATATACAATATAATAAACATTATGTGAGTAATCTTGTGGTTAGAATATACAATACAATAAAAATAGTACTTTTATCCTTGTTAAACTCGGCCCCGCCAACAAAACTTTTGGGGCGAAATATAAAAATGCAAAGAGGTATGGAAGAAGTAAGAAGAGGTGTGAAAAGAATAGAAAGCGTATTATTATAAAAAAGTTTACCCTATATATAGCATTAATTCTATATAAAACGAAACAATGTAAAAAAAATTACGTGCGTACAAACTGGTTGAGTTCAATTTCGAGAAAAACGTATCGAAGTGCTAGTGTCATTACCATTTAAGACAGACCACTGTCTTGTGAGTAGACAGCTCAGCACTCTCTTAAGCAGCGGTCAGAATGGGGTGGTTTGCCAGTCGCTCAATACTAGCAGCGGCTGGTTAGCAGCAGAGCCAGCATCAGTAAGGAATTCACACGCATTGTAGAAATTGGTTTGGCAGCTTTGAAGTGTTGTGTTTTGTATTTTCTTTTATAAATATCGCTCCATGAGGAAACATTTTAATTTAAAGAAACGCAAATCGGTTCGCAGTTGGATCGAACGAAGAAATCAATTTGGAGCTTCATTGAAACTAATTATATGACGAGGACAATTTTCAGACCTCCTAGCATTAGCTGTACTTTAAATAATAAAAATTATACCATAACGAGGGAAGCTATTCCATGCAGAACAAAATTATAGATAGCTTCGAGATACCAGCAACTGGACAGTTTTAAGTCCCTGGTGTACTTATTGCGAATTCCACACAACACCATTTCGTGTTTTCCACCTACTATATTAAGGACAATTTACAAAGTTCTTTATGAATATATAAAGTTTTTTTTTATTTAATAAAAAGTTTATATTTTACACACTAAAATGCTTATATTACGTTTATTTTACAAATTATTGTAAAAATCTGGTACGCCTTTAGTGGCTAACTCAATAATATTATTATGCGCGCTAGATGTTGATTGCGACATTTGGTTGCAACTAGTTTGTTACGGTTTACTTGTTATAGAATTAGTCAAAGCAGGATCGTTATTTGTTTATGACCACTATACTGCTTTTTATATTTTATTCTGTTTGTAACACAATTTGCTCTTGCATGAGATACAGTTTTGGGTTAGGAATTCGTTGTTTTTCTAATTGCTTAATTTTTATGATAAAGTACACAATTTGTATATATGATAAACACAGACGGGCAATAACAAGTTTCAATAGTTTGGTTTATTGTTCTAGTATTTATAACTTCAAAAATATGCCTGGAAGCGCGATTTTAAATGAATGACAATAATGTTGATTATAAATATATTTCAAAATTTGTTAGGCTGGTCCATTTCTCTTCTTCCATTCGACATAATAAAGTAAATAAAGCGTGACCAACTAAATATGATTGTATATATAATATATTGTATTAGATTTATTCATCTATGAGTGGAATGAAATTGTCCTCTGTACCAATGGCGTTGAAGTTGACTGGATTAAATAAAAGGTTCCTGGTTGAATAATATGTGGATGAAGTGGAATCGAGCATTGGCAGGTGTAGAATTTCATCGATGCGCTGTTGGCGTAGGAATATCCTACGCTGTTGGCGTAGGATATTAGGTTGGCGTAGGATTTTCGTAGATATGCGAACAGGCGTAGAAATGCATTGAAATGTTAAGATAATTTGCTTTTAGTTGATGAATAATGATGCTGATGATATTGACTAATAATTAGCGTTGACGGAATGAACTTTCACCTCTGCCGAAGTACTTAAACTGGCGT
Organism: Adranes taylori; assembly: GCA_009867245.2. Taxonomy (NCBI): domain Eukaryota; kingdom Metazoa; phylum Arthropoda; class Insecta; order Coleoptera; family Staphylinidae; genus Adranes; species Adranes taylori. The sequence goes on along the minus strand of WYDF02092831.1, from coordinate 4,378 downwards.
CGATTATGTCCCTTGTCCCCTCGACTGGTTGGTGCTCACTAGGCAACGTCTTCTTCTTGTGCTGCTCTCCATAATTTGCGTCGATGTCAAGGACAATAAGAGTAGAAGAAAATGATAATGATTTGGGAATCGAAAGATTCAGCAGAAGATGTGTCATCTGATACTTAACCTTTTATTTGTTTCGTAGAAGTTTCGTAGGATTTTATTTCACTTATTTATTTCGTAGATTAAGAGATTGTTTGAAAATTTGACATTTTACTATAACGTTTTAAGATCAGATCAAGACTGGCTGCGATCATTCTCGCTGACCAAAAGGAATTGACTAGGCCTTATTTCAGAATGAAAGCTTTGGAATAGCGCGATTGGGTTCTCTCAGCCATCCAAAGACAACTCAAAAATAGCATCTCCCTTGATTCTGGCCTGGAAGGCTCCTTTTATGCGAATTTTCTGGCAAGGGAAGCATCCGTTGAGATGTAATGTTTTGCATAAGCCGATGGCTTTTGACGGCGCCTGCCGCAAAATAAGGCGGAGTTAGAAAGAAGCCTCTGCTATAAAATTTTTAGGAAGGTTATACTTCCGGCCAATCAAAAGTTTCTTCCTGATACGTTAAGAAAATTTAAGGATCAATGTTGCATTATTTTGTTGACGGTTATCTAGTGAAAATTCAAGTAGTGGTAATTTCTAAAAGTGGTGGGTCACACCAGCGGTAGTAATAATATCTTGATGCGTCAAAATATCAAAGTATCTCATATAAAAACGCCTACCTCAAAAATACGTTAACCTAATATCCAATCACAATGTTAAGCGCCAGAAGGGTAAAAAGCTTAACCGTCATTCAGAGAATTGTCGTAGGCTGAAATTTCCTGTCTGAACTCGAATAAGCCGACAAACGAAAAATATACGTTAAAAACAGTCGCTTCATAAAATCAAACTAGCCATTGTAAGAGAAATACGTAAATCGTAGAACATAAAATATATGAAAAATAAGATCAATGGAAGCCGTTCGTCGTTTCGGCAAGTATAAAGCTTTTGCCGCGTTTATATGACGCCGGCTTCCTATTGGCTCGTGACCTGATGTTTTTATTTGTATGTATGTTGGTTGTAGTAGCTGTCGGCCTTACATCTTAACCGTTTTTCTTCCTGGCTTTTATTTCTTAAATTTAAGATTATACAGGTTGGTTTTATATATATATATATTTTTTTCTTAACTTTATTTATGATTAATTGATTGATTAGTATATATTAGATTACATTTAATTATACATTTTAGAATTCATTGATGCATTAGATTAGTCAATTTAGATATATATTATTAGAGGATTTCTCATTTAATTTATGATTTATTAAGGAATTGCTTATTGTGATTATTAATTAATTGAATTAATGAGAGTCCGAAATAAAGTTAATTGAAGAATCATTGGTTCTATATCACTTGATGATATAGGTGTAGGCGTGTTCTTCTGGCTAATAGCATTATACAGACTAAAGGAATACTGCGACAATTTGGAGATAATTGGTGGTAGTTGTTAGTAGACAATGATTGGAATCCCGGAGATCTAATTTTATCTAGACAAAATAATGCTTTGACAGCTATAAGTTGTTGCATATTACCTGGTAGCACTAGAAAGTTCCTTCATAGCAAGTGTCGCAGTTGATAAGCAATATCTTTTCCAAATGTGTCATATTCATCTTCAGGCCGCTCTGCGGCCAGTTGTGCAATTTCATCTATTTATTTGCACTAGATTCAAACTCAGTGGGGGCCCTCCCTGTCCAAGAAATTTTTGTTGCTCGAGAAATTCGTGGAGCCATTATTTTCGGAGATCTATGTTTGGCTGCAAATATTGAGGAAAAAGACTTCCTTGTTTGAGGATAAGAGGAAGAGGTACATATTAGTTAGGTTTCCACCTCTTCCAATTCTGGATGTCTTCTGATTCATAGCGTTCGGTATCGTCACTTTCAGATCCACGAGTATTATTTGGGGTATCTTCTAGGTCCTGTAACAGAAATCAGTATCATATTGGCATTGATGGTCGTGCAGATGTCAGCACTATATTCTGCAATTTGCAGTGTTTGTGGTGGATGATGCCTTTCCACCTGAGACAGTTAAAACCATCTATTGGAAATAAACTGACTAATAAAGAAAGAATTTTCAGCTTTTTATTTTACGTTTTAAATGTTCTAAAGTTATTTTATATCCATCTGTAGTGAGTTGTTGGAGAATAGTTTTATATGGCTTGTTTTTTACATCTCTTTTTAAGTACGACGTTGAAGAAGCGTACCACAAACATTCATGTTGTTTATAAATTTCCAAAAACAAAATTACTATCCCAGTTTTGAATCCCACTTAACATGTAGTTAATTTTTGAATACATTCACACTTATATATATATATATATATATATATATATATCTATATATAGTATCCCTATATTATCTATTTTATGTAATATCAATAAGAAAAAAACACACAAAAAAGCGCTAAGATTATGGACGCTACTGCAATGGACATCAAAAAGCTCCTGCTGGTAGTAATGGGTATAGTTGATTCAAACGATGCTAGTTTACCAGCCTACACCAGCTGAAGCCTGCTTGTAAATCAGGCTAGTGCGTCCGCCGCTTCAGACGATAACGACAGCAGCACTTCGATACCTTTTGCTCGGAATTTAACTCAACGAGTGTGTACAAGTTTGCAAATCTTATATACATAGATATTACTTTTTATGCTAAACACTTTTGTCGCTTGCTTATGTGTAGAATTTGTTGTATGACAAATGCTTATGACTAATGATTTAAAATGAAATTAATTCTTTTATTTGTTTGTGACTTTGTTAATAATAAAATTTAGTAATTACCTTACGATCCGAAGATAATAAATTGGGTTTAGTTTCTTGAAGTCCGAATTGACAAACTGGTAGGAACCTACCCTGATGTATAGTCAATATTGTCCAAGATTTACAATTTTTCCTACATCTTTACTTGCTTGTCTTGCTCCGAATTACATTATAAAATACAATGAATAAAAGAGAATTATTTAGAAATATGTGATAACGTTTTCATATTTATTAAAAATAACTGAAAATAAAATAAAATAAAGTTATATATGTCATGGTAACCCTAGTTACTTTGCTATATGTACACTATACTGTTCGTAATAAAATGACTGCGGCATATTTGAATTTTTTGTCGTCCGGAAATTTGCTAAAGAACTTCGTCGAAAAAAATGATAGAAGGTGTGAAGAAAGCAAGCATGTGGGAGAGAAAATTGGAAAATTGTGCGCATTATAATAGGAAAAAGTATGGATTTCATGCCTTGCATGATAAGTTTTAAAGGAGCTCTAGTTAAGCTCTTTTAAAATTCTACAATTTGTATAATTATTAAGTCCAATAATAGAATTTTCATATTTTCCTATTTAAAATTAAATGAAATTACCTAATTTTAGATATACGCATCAATATTGAGTTGTACTTTCCTATTCTTACTAAAAAGGATACCTCCAAAATATTAAAAAAAATATAATCACTTGTAACGCTCACATGTAAGAATCAGGTGTAACGCTCACTGCTGGCGTTATCGTAATGACGCAAACAAATATCTTAATAACAATTACAAAATCAAATGTTCTTCGGAAAAATTTGATTCGCCAGGTCAGTTAAGGTTAGACCGCATTTTGGAACTGATCGTGATCTGCCTTCGGACTTCAGTGGTTTACAGAGGGCTCAAGTGAACTCATTTTGTTAGTAAACCAGGTGTTCCCGTCCTTGCGGGGAAGCTATAAGAAACTTATCCACTAATAAGTGAAACACTATTAAAGGCTAAACAATACGCTGTATTGTTCTTCTAATATAAACAAAGAAAAAGAAATATTAATATACTGATAAAAATATCATAAATCAAAACAAAAGCTTTAAATCATTTGAGGCTTTATGGCGGTTATCATAATATACAGTAAATAAACACTAAAGTCAAGCGGTTTTACTAAGGGTAATGCTTTGGCGGCTCAGGGGAAAATTCCCTTTTTGAGGAGTAGGAAGAGAGTGATGAGGATGGTTTGGAAGTTGTGGAAGGAGAAGGGTGTTGGCTCATTTTGGCTGGGTTGCCTGGCGAGTTTTGTGCGAAATTGGCGTTTGCGCCTTGTTGCGAATGCGGAACCTGCAGACAAAATGGTTGGTTTGTTCGTTGCCTTTTGTTTGGAAGCCTTAGCAGACAAGCGAATGTGACCTTCTAGGCGGCCTGGCACAGCGGAATTGAGAGCCCTTGTTAGCTCTAATTGGGTATGCTCGGACCCATTTTTGGGTCGGAACGTTTGGAGCCGCCAGGGGGGGGGCAATTTTTGGGTGGTCTTTGGCGGACCGGGGGGTGGGGTTTTCCGTGCTGCCT
>WYDF02092820.1:0-10841 GCA_009867245.2 Adranes taylori | reverse complement strand
AATACAAGTGGTTTAGTCACAGTAAATTTTTAAAGATAATAAGGCGTTCAGAAACAATTGAATTGAATTGAGAGCATTTCTGAGCGATAATTTTTTACAACTTTCGAAGAAGTTTATCGCAACAACAATGTTTTGCCGAGTTGCTTGCTGTTCTTGGTAATGAAGCATCACATCAATCGACAATTCCTCCCTGGTACTCTGAATTCAAAGGTGGACGCACAAATCTCGAGGTCTACCAAAATCAGCGTACAGTATCATCAGTGGTGACTTGGATTTATTATGAACCCGAGAATAAACGTCTGTCTACTGTTTGGGTGTTACAAGATGAGGAGAACCCAACCAAAACCATGCGGTCCCGCAATGCGTCGAAATAGATGGTCGCAACTTTTGTATCATAATTCGAACATCTGGCTACAATTTTTTTACAAAATCGAAGGACGGTAACTACTGATTGGTACACAACCGTTTGTTTGCCGGAAATCATTTCTGAGCTGCGAAAAAACAACCCACAGCGTCGGATGATCCTTCACCATGACAATGCGAGTGCTCACACTGCTCGACAGTTTTTTTACATGAGTTGCGTTTTTAGAGCAACAAAACATCTAATTGCTTGATCATCCTCCGTACAGTCCTGACTTAAATCTTAACGGTTTTTTTACATTTCTCGCCATCAAGAATGCGCTGCGTGGTCCACGGTTTCAATCAACTGGAAATGCAGTCGAAGCTTTTCAAATTACCATTCGGCATACTCATTGAAGAGTGGAGGAATGGCTGCTTTAACAATTGGTTTGAGCGAATGCAAAAGTGCATCGACAATACTGGCAAGTACTTGGAAAAACAATAAAGGACTGAAATTTAAACTATTACTTTTGTTAAAACTATATGCAAAATTAAAGATATCCCTCGTATCAGACCTTAGATGTATCACTATCAGTAGTACAGGTTTTAAAATCAATCAATTTACAGCAAAGCGTTGAAATTAGCATTCCAGTACTCTCGTTGTGAATAGAAAGCATTTGATTTTAACCGATTCGTGACTGAATTAAAATCGTCAAGCGCTAGACTCCTGGTTTCCTTGGGCAATTTGTTATAAATCATAAGTGACATCACTGTACAGCGTTTTTGTTTTAAAATTTTTAGGAGCATATATCAGAGCTTCAATTATATAAAGGGCCAGGAAGGTTAAGATTTTACAGTCTCAAAAGTTTTGCGACAATCGTCCCCATATTTTAGTCCTGCTACTATTCTGTTTGCTTTTCTTTGTAGACTAAAAATGCGAACAGCACTAGTCACTAAACCTCATGCAAGAATTGCATAGTTCATTTTTTACTGACACAAAACGTAATAGCAAATCAACAACGAGTCCGAAGACTGTAAGCATGCGAATCAGAAAAATATTACTTGAGAGTTTTTTGAAACTGAATTTATGTGGCCTTCCGAGTTTAGGACTGGATCAATGTGTATCACTAGAAGTTTCACTCCTAAATGCTATTTTCGACCCTTCTCAGTGAGAAACCAATTTTTGGTGTTTTTTCTTCGTTGAAGTGTAATTTATTTGACGTAAACCATTTCAGAGCCCTAGCATAAGTTTCTTCCTCCTCTTGTTCAGTTTCCACCAGGTTCTGCCCAATCGTTGTGTCATCTGCAAAGAGGATATCTTGTGAAAGTTAACCCTCAGATTAGTCATAAAAACATCCGAAATACAACAGGTCTAAGTATAGAATCTTGAAGGACTATACCTTTTCTTCAGACGTAGCTCTGTTTACCACAACTCGATATCTACGATTCGTCAAATATGACATAGTCTTGTATAATCAAAGTTATAAAGCTGTAATTTTCTGATAAGGATTTCATGTGTAACACAGTCTAGGGCTTTGCTTAGGTCACAGAAATATGAGATTGAGAAATTTTTGTTTTGTGGATGGTGCGTCATTTCTAATTGATACCGTCCCTGAATGCAAATATAGATCATTTAATAGATGTAGCTTCGCCCTCATAGCATTGAGGTCCCGATTGAATCATACAATTTCCGAATTGTATCCTCTAGTTTTTATCTTTTTTAAAGAAAATGAAACATGGAATATTTCCACAACTTTGTTTAGAAAGACGCTTAAACGTGTTGCGTGTTGTTCCAGTTACAAGTATTTCTGCAATGCGCTTGGTAAAGATGTTTCTGCCCTGTAATGTAATGGAATTGAGCAACTTTTTTCAATGCTACATTTATTAGAATTTGTGGAATTTATAGTAAAGCTAATTAATTGGGTTGAATGATCTGATAGACAGAAGTTTTTACCTTTGTCCGTACTGAAGTCTTTTACCTTTGGATAAAAGTTATTAAAGATATTGTCAATACAATTTTCTCTTCGTGTTGGTTGTCATCAGTTCTCTAAGGTGAAGTACCGAAACACGTCGCATACGTCCAAAGCTTTGCTATCACAAGTGCCTAAAAAAATTATATTAAAATTTCCACATATTGAAATTTTATATGATAGGACAAACATATTTAACACATTTTATAATTTTCATAGGAACATATTGAAACCTCCAGAAGGAGGTCGATAGATAGAATAGAATAGTGATAGCTATGGTGCCAAATTCACATATAGCTTCATGTGAATATTCATCCAGATGGCACTTCCATGTTGCATGTCCCTTCTACAATAGATGTTGCTAGTCCTTCAATTCATTAACCCAAAAATGTTTTGCTTTAATCTGAGTTAGCCAGTGCTCTGTGATACATACTATGTCTGGAGATGTTGTTACCATAACGGCTTCAAGTTTATTAACATTATTTTTTATACACTGCACCTTTGTATGCATTAGTAGAACCGAGTGAACTACAATATTTCTTACTTGCATATTTGTGTCTAGTGCCTGTATATCTGAAACTATGTTCATATCGCTGTTGACCTTTCTTTTAATCTTTTATGTAATACTATATTGGTTTATTTGACATTCATTTGATAAAGCATAAATTAATTGAAAATGAGCGGCTCTGATTCTGTCGAAACAATGTCACGGGAGTGAAAAGGAAACCGAATGAAGACTTCCTATTTCTATGCCATTAATTTATGATATTTTTTCGACCGTATGGTAAATGATGGAATGACGTAAAGGTAAAAGGGCAAAAGATATGAATACTAATGTTATTCAATGCTGTGCTATTGTTATTGAAAGATATTGGGCTATGCGCAAAAAAACTGAGTATAAGTGAACAGTTTGCCAATGATTATACGCCTTTTGGAACAAAATTGTAAAGCGCATTCCTATAGATTAAGGACACCGCTGCCAAACATTTTATAAAGGACATTCGAAATAAGGTCAAACAGAAGTCGATGATAGCTTATACTTGTTTAAATAGTATTATTCAACTTATGTATCATACATACAACGTAAATTTGGCGAAAGGTGGATAATGGTAAAGTGTTGCTTTCTTCGCTACTACCTCATAATAGGTTTTTACAATTTGATGCGTACAATGATAAAGTGTTACTTTATAAAATTAATTTTCTAAATATAAAAATCTTTCATCGTACTAAAAATGATCCGATGGTGGATTATTTTGCTAACTCGTGTCATAGAATGTCATAAACTCATAAAATAAAACCTTAACAATGAAGCTTTGATAAAGAGGTGCTAGCGAGCGCTTGTAATAATGCCCGATTTTTGCGCAAGATACGCAAGATATGCGCAAGATACCTGATTTCGCGCCGTTATAATATAACAGTTCTTACTCTAGAGCCATTGTAATATAACGGCTTTTATACTTGCTTAAATAATGCTATATTTAAACTATGTGTTATCTTATTGCATTTTATACTTTATTATTTAGTTTAAATGTTTATTTATTTTATTTTTATTGATTTAATGCTGTCCACAGACAAACCCATAACGGACAAATAGTTATATATTAGTTACATATAACATCGCGACTTGAAAATTGTACATGTATATAAAACATATACATATACACATTTGGGAGAAAAAATTTATGCACAATAAGTGGGTAAATTTATACAAATTAGAGAGAAAAGAGAAATAAACAAGTTTAAGTAATTGTTAAACAATACTATTTAGGCTCATATTTTAGAATTATACTAATTGAAAATATTAAACAACCTTAATTCAGATACAAACAGTCTGCATAATATATTACATGTCTAATTGCCGGCTTGATATATTACATGTCGAATTGCGGAAGATAAGTTGATATAATAATACCTTAAAATTGGGTAAAGATATGCCAAAAAAATTAATACATGGCGACATGCTATTACAGATATTGCTAATTCTATTCACATGCGAATATTTCATTCCATCAACTTACATTGTAAGGGGTAAAAAGAAGGGGATGTCTAGTCCTATTTATTTTTGTGGTGGATTGTAATAATTTTAACATAGTTGGTGAATTGATTAAACCATCAATTAACTGAAAGCCAAAGATGATACTGTTATATTTCCTCCGACTACTTAAGCTAAACATTTTGAATTGGCATAATAAAATATTATTTTCAATCCCCCTTGGCTACTCACTTTGAATGCAATAAATTTAAGACATCTCTTTTGAATAGACTATTTGGTTTATATATTTATTGGCTTATATACTTTGTTTATATAATGTTATGTATTATTACCGTAGGAGTTGGTTTGGCAATGTTGGAGAAAGCAGAAATAATATCACCCATCATTGACAGCAATGGTACGCCTACATCCGCTGGTACTGTTTCGGCCGGCTACCAGAACTTTTTGATTTGCATTGAAATGTTCTGCGCTGCGGTAGCATTAAGATACGCATTTCCACATAAGGTATTCAATACTACATTTGTGATGTTATTTATTATCAGTGGCTTGTCTTAATAAACTTTGATTGTTCGGCGTGTTGACAATGTAGTGACAGGGGACTTAAAATAGACTAAAATTAAACTAAAAACGAAAGCTTGCATTATATAATAAATCAAAGACGTTAGTACGCTGCATGTTACCATCGAATCATTGCTGAGAAGGAACAAGTATTTTTCAGGTTATGTTTCTTGTTCTGTATCTCGTGGTAGATGTTAGCAAGCGACCCGACAATACCACGATTACTGTAATCTGGAGCAAAGCCGATAGGAATTAAACTAATAAGGCAGAAACTAAAGACGTTAGTAATTAAAGGATATAATAAAAATATAAGAGAGATAGCTTGAATATCAAGAATAATACCGCCATACAATCGCAAAGCTCAAATCGGAAGTGGAAGTTATGTACTCTATAGTTGTCAATTATACTGAACCCCTCTGACTGTCAATTCAGTATATATTTTTCAAATATAAGACAGAATACGATGTGCAATATTTTAATGAGTTCTTTTGTGAGTTTTAACTCAATCGCAATAATTGAAGGAGTGCTTTTTGTGATAGACAATGACACTTTGTACAGATGAGCAGAAGTTACGAATTTGATTCAGAACCATCGTCGTTATGTTGTATTTCATCGTCGTCTAGTCCATTTTTATTTTTTAAATCGAATTGAATTGTTTTCCAATCAAAAAAAGAAAAAGAACGACGTAAAATGGGCATAATAATTAGTAAAATAATCATTTAGTGAAGATTTTATATATTTAACACAAATACAAGAAGAGTTTGTAAATTATGTAAACTTACAAAGATATAAAATATTAATATAAAACTTGTATATATTATATACAATACATAACAAGATTTTTTTAGTAAAATGTACAAAATCTTTCCCGTGTTCCCGCATTACGGCCGCGGATATGGCTAAATTGCCGCGGCCAGCGGTATCATCTAACAAAATTTCAAGAATATATGTCCCGTATTCCCATGTCCCTGCATTAAGTATAAAAAACACGCGAGTATTCGAATGCATCGTTGTGTCAAAATTTCAAGAATATGTGTTCCCGTGTTTCTGTTTTCCCGTAGTCCCATGTTCCGGAATTTTAAGCACAAAACACTCTTGGGAGTAAATGCAACGTTGTGTCAAAATTTCAAGTGAATCGGTCGAGTTGTTTTTGAGCTTTGAGGCCACAAACACACGCAGGCTGAATTTTTATATATAAAATTACAGTTAGATCAAATGATCCTGTCTACACCAAACTTCACAGGATCACCTGCTGTGCTATGTTAAAGTTTTCCTGAAAATTTTATTGAAATCGGTTGAGCGGTTTAGAAGCCCATTTATAACATACATACATACATACATACATCCTCATATAATTAGGTATATATTATACCAAGTAGGTATATATTATACCTACTTGCGCGGCCCGCTCAGATCGTCTTTAGCCCAAATTAGTTTTGGTAAGGGGGAAAAACATAGTTAATACAACATATTTCACAAACACGGCAACATATTTGATCACCTCTCAACATATTTGATCACCTATTTTTAAATGCTTAGAAAGAAATTTAAACTTATTTATAAATAAAATCTAACAACTGAGGTGATTTCAATGTGAACATCAATGGTGATTTTAATGTTAAATTTGTGGTTAATTAAATGTAAGTTTTTCAGACAGTCGATACTGGTTTGTAAATACCGAGGTAATAGATTTTAAAGTATCCGACCATTTAAGCTACCTGATCAATTTTATCGTGGAAAAAGATAATTCTATCAAATGCACAACTCACAACAAATTGCTGAGGCCAATCAGGTTGCGTGGAAGGCACCTTTTCTTCAAGTTGCTTTCAGAGATCGATTGGCAAAGTGAACATAGCGTAAATACTGCAACTCTTCAATAGACAATATATTTAAATCATACATCCAAGAAATTGTCAGAATTTTCAATTTATCATTCCCAGAAACAAACATGCGGACCAGATCATGTAATTATAGAATCAAATGGTTTAGTCAGGATTTAAAGGACATGAGAGAAAAATTGTTTGCGTTAAATAATCTATGTTTTTATTGTGGAACTGATTAATTAGGTGAAGAACGCAAAGTACTCAGATATAACTATCGTCAAGCTTTAAAAGAAACGAAAAGGAAAGCACTTGACAAAGTAATCAAGGGATCTAACAACAAAGCTAGAAAACTCTGGGAGCTAGTAAATAGTAGCCATATTGCAGGCGACAAATACAATCAAATAGAAATGGACCCGGACTCGTTTAATAATTATTTTATTGAAATTCTTCGTAACATAGTGGTAATATACCTGACTTTGACTGTCAGGAATCCTCTAACCACTAATACAGGTGTCCTGAAACTCTCCTGCCAAACAGAAACTACACATACTAGACATTATTTGATGTCGATTTAACCTAAATTACCTTAATCCAATAATGCTTCCTAAGGTGAAGATGACACCGTCAAATTATTTTTTTTAAAATATCTCATAAAACCGCTATGTAGAAAATTCAAAATTAGTACAATGAATAAAATGCTAATGACAAATCGTCCGTTGAAAAACGATTTCTTTATTGTCAACGGATCATCACTTTATTGTCATCATAATTTTTTATGTAATTTAGGTCAATTTTAAAAACTAATATGTTCTCCAAAAGAAAGGTGTCCTTCTTTGCAATCACTATCATGTACCGTTTTCGAGAAAAATCAATTTAAACTTTTTGTGTGTCTGGCATAAAATCACTTTGGATTACTAAATTATGTTTACAATATCTGGCTTTGACAAATAAACAATATCAGACATTACGTCAAGTTATTTTGATGTTCAAAACATACTGAAACTGGTAAGACACCCTGATGTTACAGAGGAATACGAAGACGATATTTTGGTCGAAGTAGAACAGAATCATGAGATTAGCGTCAGAAAACTCTCTGCTATGTATCCCGGCATTTCTAAATCTTCCATATATAATATTATTCCGGCATTTCTAAATCTTACATATATAATATTATTCATAAAGAAAACCTTTTATCCTTTTCATTTTCAAAAAGTTCATGCGATGTTACATGGCGATTTTCCTGCTCGCGTAGATTTTCTACTGGTTGCGAAACAAAAAGAATCAGGATCCTAATTTTTTTTCTAATATTTTATTTTGCGATGAAGCTACCTTTATCAGAGACGGAATTTTTAATTTTCATAATGCACATCATTATTGTAAAAATCATCACGCAATAAAAGAGACTAAGCACCAGCAAAGATTTAGAACACAAATGTTTGGATATGTGTAATCGGTAATCAGCTTCTGGGGCCTGTAGAATTACCTGGTCATCTAAGGGGACAGAATTATTTTAATTTTTTGGAAAATGTTTCGCCAGATTTACCAGAGAAAATGTTTTACCAGATTTAATAGACGACTTTCCCTTAATATCCGACAAAATTTATGTTCTTGCACAATGGTTGCCCAGTTCATTTTAGTTTAGACGTTCGTTAATTTCTTGACAACCAATGGATTGGAAGAGGTGGTCCAGTCAATTGGCCTGCAAGGTCCCCAGATTTGAACCCCTGTGATTTTTGTATTTGGGGCTACTTAAAATCGTCAATTTATGCCAAATGGTCTCCATGTCTACATGACATTGTCGGCATTTCAGACATTTATAAATGTCTCATTTTGTTTATTTGTCACAGCCAACTAGGTATTGTAAACATAATTTAGTAATCAAAACTGATTTTATGCATGAAACACAAAGAGTTTAAATTCATTTTTCTCGAAAACGGTACATAATAGTGATTTCGAAGAAGAGTAGCTTAATTTTTGGAGAAAATCTTCAAGTTTTTTAATTTGACTTAAAATACATCAAAAAAATTGAAAGTGAAAATAATTCAATAAAAAATGTATGTTGGCCCTCCCAATTGGACCGCTTGTGATGGCAATAAAAAATGGACAATTTGTCATTAGCTTCTTATTCATTGTACTATGTTTCAATTTTTTAGGTAGCGGTTTTTTTTTAAGATAAAAAAATGGATTTGACGGTCTCATCTTCAAAGGGCGTTAACTCCCTTACGAAGCATGATTGGATTAAGGTAATTTAGGTTCAGTTGGCATAAAATAACGCCTAGTATGTGTAGTTTCCGTTTGGCATACACTACACTACAGTGTATGCCACTACAGTGAGACTTTTAGAACATTGAAGAACTCAAACGCACGAGATGTGTACGGACTTAGTTCCAATTCAATAAAATGTAACGTTGATAACTTTATTACACTATCACACGACTAATAAATGAGGAAACTTTAACTGACTAAAAATAGCTAACTTTATACCTATTTTTTTTAAAGACGACATAAACTTGATAAGCAACTATAGACCAATTTCATTGCTACAAATTTTCTAGAAAATCGCTGAAGGTGATATGTAATAATATTATAAAACATTTTGAGAAGCACAACTTATTGTATTGCTACATGAAAAATAGAAGTTCTACCGATGAAATACTGCAGTTCAGCAATGATATTTTAACAACATTGATGGACTCAAAATTCTCGATGTCATATTTTTATGACCCTGGGTTTTGACTGCGTGGCACATTATATACTGAGTGAGAAATTAAACTTATACAATTTTTAGGGAAAAAGCATACAACTAATAAGATCGTATCTGACAATTAGAAAACAGAAAGCGATCATATATAGGGAGTGCTCTGAGAAAAAGTGATCGAGATGGGTGTGCTTCAAGGATCTATAGAGGGGTGAAGGCCATTTTGTTTCTAATCATTTTGTTTCTAATCAAAAGTGTCAAGCCAAACCAGTGTTTTGTTCGCAGATGACACAACTTTAACTGCAGTGGGAAGTAACATCCACTATGTCGAACATAAATCAAGAGTATATGAAAGCTATACGTGGTTCACCTCAAATCAATTGCTTTTAAGTGAGATCAAAGATCTAAACTGACATTCTCATTAAAACAGCCGGAAAATTACATTAGTTCTATTACATTTTTAGGTATGCATATTGATCCGGTCCTAGGATGGAAATATCACGTAAGCGCAATTTATTTTTGCGCTTACGTGATATTTCCAAGCAACATATTTTTAATTCGTATGCTCTCGCAGTCTGTGTTTTCTGTTTCACTGATAACATGCTACTGTGTCATATGCCAATCATCATCACGTTGACGGCGGCACGCAATTGCGTAGAATGTTTTATCGGGCGGCGTTTTTCACACTTTGCTTTTATTTATCTAATACGTGCAAAATCAGTGGTGATATCAATGCTTGTCATAGCAGCGAGTTAGATAGATTGTCATAGCATGATCCACCGGTGGCTCACGCCGTCCGATGGAGCAACCGTACATGTACTAGCGGTGGTACAAGTCGGCCTCAACGTGCTAATCAAATATGTTATCATGACTTGGCCCACATGTGCGAGGATAAAAGTTTTTTTTGCTACAAAGAAGAGCAGTAAGAATATTAGATGGAATAAGATATAGATATGAGTGTTTACTGGTATTTGTAGGACTTTAACAGCATTAAAGCTCTAATCTACGCTTATAGGAATTATTATGGATGGACATTACATAGTGATATTCACAATCACGACACACATAATAAACATCGCATTTAGCCTGATCATTATCGCTTAATAAAAACGTTAAAAGGTCTCATCCTGATATCATCAACACTGTACAATAAATTACCAGTTAAGATAAAAGAACTTCCAGAGGACATTTTTGAGAAGATCACATATTGGCTAAAAATTTGTGTCTTTCTCTACACATGAATATTGGGAAACCGATTTCGATACTGCAAATGCGATGTTGGCAATACATTTTATTAATATAATACATACCATATTTTTCATGTTTATGATTTTCTTTAATTACTGAATGTTTTGCTGTATGTTCTATTCTATTATATTTCAATTTTTCTTGCATTCACGCAATGTTTCCAGATTTCCTCATCTCTTTCGCAAACCCTGCATTTCCTCTTAGTCTTTTCA
>WYDF02092809.1:0-10842 GCA_009867245.2 Adranes taylori | reverse complement strand
TTCTCCGCTGCCCTCACCTGTGTGGTCTTCACCCGTATCCCTGGGCACGGGTAAAGCGATATACCCCGCAATACTGGATCCTCAGCAGAACTTAGCCACCAGCTCAAAAGCTGGGACCACCCCCCCGACGAGGACGCGCCTGTTGAGACTTACCTAAGTGTGCTCAGAGAAGGTGACTCTGATCACCTTAGACCGGGTTAATGCACGTGTATAGACCACGAACAAAGGCATGGGTAATAGGATATAGATATAATAGGATAATAGGATATAGACTTGGGTAATAGGATATAGAATATCCTCCTGTTCAGGAAAATCTATGAGTGGTTTATGGCGAATGAACAAATCATTTACCATATTGTTTGTTTCTTCAAGAAAACTGGTCTCGAAATGTAAGTTATTTGATACTTTATATGTGTTTATCAGATAGTCGGCGAAAAGTTCAGCTTTATCAGTGGAGTTGTTTAGAATTTGACCCTGATTACTTGTCAGTGGAGTTGTTTAGAACAGTAGTATTTTGGAACAGTCGTTTCATCCGTAAGTTGTTGGAATTTTTGCCAGAATTGTTTACCCTTAGGGTAATCGAGTGTTGATTTGCCTTCAATCCAATACTCTTCCCTATACGCAATTATATTTCATCGAACAAGAGCATTGAGTCTGTACCACGCAGATTTAATGGCTGGATCTCTCTGATCAGTGCCTTTTCTCTCGTATTATGTTAATGATATCGGAAGGAAGAGTATACTTATTTCGCAATACGGTTTTCAGAGGAATACTCTCTGAAGCTGTATTATGTATGATTTCAGATAAATTGGCAAGAGCGGTGTATATTTCTGAAGGGGTATTCATAGGTAAGTTAAGCGGGGTATTTTGAAAAACATTATTTTGGAAGTGTTGTTAATTTGAATTTTCGATATCATGTATTGTGATTACTGATTGTGCGGGAATAGGCGCTGAATCTAAGCTACTTTTGACCAGAAGTGGATAATGGTCTGATGTGACTGAAATGAAGAGAAACACGGTGGCTCAATAAATTGGATAAGACTTTCAGTGACCACTATGACATCGGAATCTCATTAATTCAATTAATCAATAATCGCAATAAGCAATTCCTTCATAAATCATAAATTAAATGAGATCCTCTAATAATATATATCTAAATTGACTAATCTAATTCATCAAAGAAATATAAAATGTATAATTAAATGTAAACTAATATATATTAATCAATCAATTAATCATAAGTACATTAGTTAAATAATAATTAACGCCGCAAAAGCTTTATACTTGCCGAAACAAGGAGCGGCTTCATTTGATCTTATTTGTCATATATTTTAAGATCTACGATTTATGTATTTCTTTACGATGGCTAGTTTTTTTATGAATCAACTGTTTTTGACGTATATTTTGCTTTTGTCGTCTTACGCAAGTTCAGACTGACAATTTCACCTATCACAATTCTCTGAATGTTCGTTAAGCGTTTTACCCTTTTGGCGCTTAAAAATCTGATTGGATATTACTTTTAACGTATTTTGAGGGAGGCGTTTTTCTATGAGATACTTTGATATTTTGATACATTAAGCTATTATTTCCACCGCTGTTGTGACCCACCTCTTTTAGAAATTACCACTACTTGCATTATTATTAGATAACCGTCAACGAAATAATGCAACTTTGATCCTTAAATTTTCTTAACATATCAGGAAGAAAGTTTTGATTGGCCGGAAGTATAACCTTCCTAAAAATTTTGTAGCAAAGGCTTCTTTCTAACTCCGCCTTTTTGCGGCAGACGCCGTCCGATTCCATCGGTTTATGCAAAACACTACAGCTCAATGGATACTTTCCTTGCCAGAAAATACGTATAAAAGAGCCTTCCAGGCCAAAATCAAAGTATTTGCAATTTTTGAGTGGTTGTCTTTGGATGGCTGCGAGAACCTAATCGCGCCAGTTAAAAACTACAATTCTGAAATAAGACCTAGTCAATTCCTTTTCGTCAGCGATAATGATTGCAGCCACTGTTAATCTGTTCTTAAAGCGTTATAGTAAAGTTTGAAATATTCAAGCAACAAATTAAATCTACGAATAAATAAAATAAGTAAATTAAAATTATACGAAACTTCTATGAAACAAATAAAAGGTTAAGTATCAGACGACACATCTTCTGCTGAATCTTTCGATTCCCAATTAATTATCAAATTATGGAGAGCAACACAACAAGAAGACGATGCCTAGTGAGCACCAACCAGTCGAGGGGACAAGGAACATCATCGACGCCAGTTAAGTACTTTGGTTGAGGTGAAGGTTCATTCCGCCGCCGCCCGTAGTCAATATAGTTAGTAGTCAATATCCACAGCACCATTATCATCGTTTGTTTTTCGAGAAACTACTCGACAGACTTTGAGGTTCTGAGAGCCAGTGGATTCTAGGGCCTCTTCCACCTCTTGTACTGAAATGTCCCGGGTTACTCGTTTGACAACAAGGGAGAAAGAATGGTTGGTGGCTTTTTTTGGTTGGCTGTGCGTTACGGAAACGCGGTTGGAATCTTAGCTCGCGATGGCCAGTGAGCTGTTGGAAGGTTTTTTGGAGGGAGGAGGGAAGAGGGTCCAAAGTTGTGATGAGTACCGTCCTGTTGGTATTGACCTTATAGTCTTCACCACATCTTTGAGGAAGGTGAGTTTGGTTAATTGGAAGACAGATTTTTGTGATGAGTGGGAGTATTTTCTACGAGTATTTCCTGGGATATTTCCTACGACGTGCTCGTAAGAGGATTGCTTTTGTGGCTCAGTGAAAAATTCTCTTGTAGAGGAGTAGCAAGAGAGTGATGAGGACGGTCTGGAAGTTGTGGAGGGAGAAGGGCTTGTGGCTGGAGATGGTAGAATACGTATGCTGGACAAAAACTATGTGTTGACGAGAGGTGCAGGCAGCTGCGAATAATTTATTATAAATAAAACTCTCGTACAAGTTAACATGCGAGATTGTAACACATATAAAATCATTTGTTCTTTGATAACTCATGGATTGTTAGTGTAGTGGGCTAAACAACCGACCGGAAATCGGGAGAGCCGGCTTCGATTCCCGGATGAGCTTTTTTCAGAAATACAATTGATCATATTAATTTCAAATTTACATCTTATAAATAAGCTTACATATCGCAGGTAGCTTCTGTCTACGGTAGAATGACTCTAATCGCCTGTCCTTTTTCGCTCTGCTTGACTTTTCTAATAGATGTGTTGTACGCCTGTTTTTTCGAACTCTGCGTGACGCCTCTTAGCACAGAGATATTTTGGCAACTTAGATAGTCACAGGTATATCTCTCCGCTGACGATCTGCTATGATGCGTGTCTGGATAACGAAAGAAGTTACAAGACTTTGGGAATATACAGATAATGTGTACTTGTAAAATCATTCGAGGAGAAACCGTACTCGCGAGTTGATACGTTATAATTATAAAGTTTTACAACATAATATATACTAAAGCATTATAAATAAATATACTATTGCTACTGACTAATTCTGTGACCGATGGTGCAATAAAGATACGAATTATCAAAATTTTCGAAAATATGCTGGTAACATACAGACGCAAAAAGCTCTGAAATTATTGAAATAGGCGGATGTTGAAATATCCGAAGAAGGTGCTGGTATTAATGAGTTACAGCAAATACAACAACATCTAAACGACTAACAGATTACTGTGTATAATTACGGGAGTAGCGGGCGAGACGTTATTCATAAAGGTCCGACAAGAAAGTCAATTCAATTTACGATAAACATCACTACAATGACATCATTAACTTCCGCCTTCTGCTGTGGATACTTTTGTGAACATTCTCATGTACGATTTGATCATAAAGACAAACATAGATACGGAGCTTCATGTTGACGTTGTGAACGGTCTCCGCCGTGTAAAGCTGAAATCAACATTCATTGCAATGACTGCAACAGAAACTTTCGAAGTGCCGACTGCTTTGAAAACCATAACAGTTCATCGTCTAGAAGCAAACCGTTGTGCGCGGACATTAAGCGCTGCAAAGAATGCTTCACAACTTACGAAACCAATAAGGAGCATATATGTAATGAGATTTTCTGTAAAATCTGCAAACAATTTCAGCAAGTAGACCATTTGTGTTTTATGTATATTGCTCACGGTCAGTCGGAATTGAATGATACACTGTTTGTTTTCTACGACTTGGAGAGCAGACAAGATGAGTCAAATAACCAAAATGGTAGAATACGATCTGGGTAAAATTTTTGTGTTTTCCCAAGAAATGTGCTAAATGCATTGAAATCCCTGAAGATGTAAAGCTTTGTCTGAAATGCGGAGTCAGACTTCAAACGTTATTAAGCGATGTGTTGAACGCTTTATGAACTACATCATGAATATGAGAAAATTATTAACAAGTTGTTATTGCACATAATGGTCGGCATACGAGAATCAGTTCTTATTACGATATGTCTTGGAAGAAACAGATACAAAACCACAACTGATTATTCGTGGAACCAAGATATTCTGGGATTGTACAATGTAATGTACAATGAAATGTTTATTGACTCGTTAAATTACTTCCCAATGGCGTTATCAAAACTGCCTAAAGCATTTGATCCTCCTGATTTATTCAAAAAGGTTTACATTCCGCATTTATTCAACGCAACAAAGAACGAAACATATATTGATCCACTACCGAGAAAGGAATTTTATGATTGCGATAGTATGTAGAAGATCGAGAATTTTTTAAGGTGATATGAACAGCATAAAACTGATGTATTTAACTTTAAGACTGAAATTGTCGAGCATTGTACTAGTGATGTGAATGTATTAATGGCTGCTTGTTTGAAGTTTATACATTTTTTTTTAACTGAATGTAATGTCTGCCCATTCACAGAAGCATGCACGATTGCTTCTGCATGTACTAAAGTATACAGGCGAAATTATTTAAATCCATACATTATAGGTGTAATAACGCGAAGCGGATATCTGTGGCGAGATAACCAATCTAAAGCTGCTATTAAATAGCTTATTTATGAAGAAAATAATAGAAATATAACAATACACCATGCAGCAAAATGTAAAGAAATAAAACTTGGCGTAATATGTGTTGATGGTTATTGTGAAGAGACGAATCATGCATTTCAATTTATGGTATGTTTCTATCATGGTTGCATTCAATGCTGTAGCATAAACAGATATAAACCCATGTACAAAGAATCTTCGCACACATTTGATTTATTATTTGAGTGTTCGAAAGCAAAAACGGCTCAACTTCAAAAACTTGGTTATGAAGTGATTAAATGTTGGGAATTTAATTTTACGAATATACTGTTAAATGATCCAGAGCTAGCATGGACTTTAGAACGTCAACCGTTACTATTGTATACACCCCTGGTACCAAGAGATGCTTTCTGTGAGGGGCGTTGTGGTAATACGAAAACTTCTTATGCGATAAAGGGCAGAGAGAAAATTAAATATACACATATTTGTTCATTATATCCGTGGGTGTGTAAGACTGGCAAATTTCCAACTACTCAACCTCAAGTATTCGTAGGAACCGACCCTCTGACTCTAGACTTACAACAGACAGATGGACTAATAAAATGCAAAATTCTTCTACCAGATACGCTGTATCATCATGTGTTACCACTAAAAATGGACGATAAATTTATGTCTCTTCTTTGTCGAACTTGCGTAAAAGAAATGTCACATAATTATTGTACACATAACAATGAGATCACATAACAACTTATGCGTTGTTAAAGACGCTCTTTATGCGCTCTTTAACAACACATAAAGAGCGTTGTTATCGACGTGGGTGATTGATGAAATGAATAAGGCAGTGGTGGTTGGATATAATATGTTGGAAATATATGAAATCAGGAAGTATGATGTTATGCGTTCAGATAAGGAGAATGGTGTAGATGGGTTATTTACTGAAATGATGAATAAATTTATTAAAATCAAGCAACATGCATCTGGATGGCCTAGTAGTTGTACGAGTGATATCGCACGGCATCAGGACATTTAAAGGTCTAGAGAATGTCGAATTGGAATCTTCTGAAATTGTAAACAACTCTGGTCTTAGCTAAACAGGTCTTTAGCTAAACTCATTCTGAATGTGAACTGGGGTAAATTAGGTCAGAGAGAAATTCAACCTAAAGTAGTTATTATAAATGTCATGTCATTACTAAGGTTCGTCTTAAACTCTATTCGTATCTTGAGCTGCTTGGGGACAGATTATTGTACTATGATACATATTCGATGATATATGTGCATCGGGAGGGTGAATATGATCCACCAACGGTTAAATGTATCGGGGACATGACAGGTGAACTGAAACGTATGATCCTGGTAGTTATATTACAGAATTTGTGAGTGGTGGTCTCAAACATTATGGGTATAAAGCTGTCTGCCCAAAACATAATAAAAAGTTTGGAACGTGTAAAGTCAATGGGCTAAGCTTGAATTATTCAGCTTCTAAAAATGTAAATTTTGCTACAATCAGAGACATGATTTTGAATGATAATCAATGTGATGAGGAACTAATAGTTGTTACTGCGTGGCAAATACTAATAACGGACAATCGTCAGGTTGTAACCAAACATGAATCACAAATATATCGACTTGATTCAACAAAACGTTTTTTTTATATAATCAGGATTCTATTCCGTATGGTTTTATAAGAACTAGATTACACTGAATATGTTATGCTATTAGATATAATCATAAGGATATACCAACAATCAAGTAATCAGGATATATGTGTAGGGGTAACTCAGGTACATAGCTGCACAAGTACCTTTTACATCCACCACACTACAACACCACAAATACACCATTACCACCACCACACCACTACACCACCACCACTACACCACAAGCACAACACCATTTTCCACTGTATTAAATTGATGATAATTGTTTATTGCATTGCAAAATAAAATAATAAAAATTAATAAAATTGGTGTAATAAAATAAGGATACACAATTTGCTGATTAGGTATTTCCTTCGAAATGGTTTAATATTGCAAGAAAACAAAATTAACTTAGCAATTTCGTTGTTATTCTTTCTTCGTATTGTTTTGACATTTCAATAATAACAAAATATTCTGAGATTGCAATTTCATTGCAATCTCTTTGAAAATATTATTCTTTGAAAATATTTTTAGTGACTGGTTGGTATATAAGAAAACCAAACTGAGAAACGTCAAATAGTTTGCGTAGAGTCTTTCGTAAACTCATTGTAAAAGTGAATTTCCTAGTTGGAATAACTGAAATATGTAATTTATTAATTTTATTGATACCAAATGTGGACTAATATCTGATACCGATGATAATGCTTCTTATCTTATTATAAATCTTCATCACCAGATGAATTTGAATATGAGGTAGATAATTAATTCTATATAATTTTACATAAATGTGTTTTTAAAATTTTCATTTTATTTGACATATACTTCTTAATAACGTTTTGTTTATTAACTACATAATTTCATCACACGAGCCCTTAGAGACATATATTTTTAATAAGGATTTTCAGCAGTACGTTGATATAGTACTTTCATTTCTAATATACTTATAGGTATTTTTATATTTTCAAGAATGATTCTTCTGAAAGTAAAATTGAGGAGAGGGTTTTGTCACATCCGAAAGTATTTTGAGAAAACACAAAAAACTTGTATAGAGCAGATTTGTAAAATTTTCCTGTTAGTAATAGCTTTTACAGATTCCAAATACACTCTAGATTAATTTTGAAGATAGTTTTCCTAAATTTATGTATAAGAAGTATGAAAAAAGTGAAATATAATTGGACCAAAGACGTTTTGACCAAACTGAATGGACAAGCATGTTTTGAAATAAAGCAATTTGACAAAGTTCAGTTTGATCTGTTTATTAAAAATGTTTATCTACTCAAAACATTATTTATAATAATTGGCTTTCAAAATGGTTTAATGCAGGATTTTCTGGAGTTCAAGTTTACTGCATGATTCTTCCTATATATGGTTTCAAATTTGTGTAATTATTTGTTGGTCAGTGCCGTCCATCAGAGTAACAATACTCGGTATTAGAGGACTATACCTATAAAATCTGTCAGTTTCATATTTCTCGCAATTATTACAAGGAGAAAATAATCTACCACTTTCATTTGTTTCAGGATATATTCCACACACACAGGTACTTTTTGTGAAATTATTTTTCGACCAGTGACGTCCATCTGGGTAGCAATACACGTAATTGGAGGGCTATACCTTCAAAATCACTCAATATCATATTTCAGGCGATTATTACATGAAAAAAAAAATAATTTGTAGCACTTTCATTTTTTTAGGATCTATTCCACGTACAACAGTACTTCAACTTCGTCAAATTATTTTTCGATCAGTGCTGTGCATCAGGGTAGGAATACACATAATTAAAGGTCTATACCTTTAAAATTTGTCAGTTTTATACTTCAGGCAATTATTACAAGGAGAAAGGCTAATATTTAGGACAAGGCTGTAAACACTTGTGCACCAAAGATCTTAACGCATTCTACAAAAGTATTGACAGTGTTAGAAAAGCAAAAAAGAATTATTTTGAAACTAAAAGAAGAAGGTGATGAGAATGCAAGAACAGTGATACGGAAAGAAGTTGTAGAAAGAGTATCTGCGTAACGACCTAACTGCAAAAAGATATGTGATTGTGAAAACATGAAACAACTACATGTTTCACGATGAAAATAACAACTACCTTGTTTCCGTAAGAAAGAAAACTAATGCTCACAAACTTCTCAACAGAATGATTGGTGAAAATTGAACTGAAGGACCGAAACTTAAGCATGAACGATTACAATGGTATACAGTGATATTATCTTTATTCTCCCAACAGCTGCAGAAAGAAGTTGTTGAAACAGTGCCTGCACTACGACTTAATTGCGAACAATATGTGATTGTGAAAACACTAAACAACTACAGGTTTGAGGATGAAAATGATAAGTGCTTTGTTTCCTTAAACTTCTCAGCAAAATTTTTTGTGAAAATTGGGCTGAAGGACAGCAACTTAAATATGAACGACTATAGTGGTATAAAGACATTATCTTTAATCTCCCAAGATTCATAAATTACTTATTTTGATTATAATACCAAGCAGAAAATTCACTTTTAATTACTTTCTAAGATGTTTGGTTTTCTATTGTAGACAATAAATGTAAATTATGAAAAATATCATAATACAATAGATCAATGTTGCAGGAATTGAGTTGTGCCTCTTATGTAATAATAATATTGTTCACTAATGACGGCGAATATGATATGGGCGGTTGTCTCGATTCTTACTTGTTCAGTTGTCATTAACAGCTCATTCACAAATTCTAAATTCAAAACAAAATATTTAAATAAGAAGTATATTTTTATTAATTACTTACCCTTAATATGTAATTAACTGCACTGTCTCAGTTTCATTCCTCTCGTATTGACCATACTTCTGTCCCATATATCATGATGCTTCTCCCACACTCATTTTTACAAAATTCCCAAACTTCTCTTCTCATACTACTCTCATGTACGATCATGTACGAAAGAAACCATTCTTGTACGATCTTTGTAGAACCCATTATAATTAAGCTTAAATTCCAATTATATATCTCTTAACACAATCAATTCTTTCCAAATTCATTTCTAACACATTCTTTCTACTATCTCTTTCTTCTTGCGTATCACCATTTCCGTCTCATTTACATTCATTCCCAGTTCCCTCTTTCTCATATATTTACTCAGCACGTTTTATTCCCTCTCTACCTGTTACCATTAATACGATATCATCAGCATATATTAACGACCATAACTTATTCTCACACATCATTCGCCTACCATTCTATCCATTTCTTAGCACTCTTTCCAGTTCGATATATATATATAAATTATATAATCCTTCACTTAAAGGCAATGCTTGACTCACTTTTCTTTCAACTTTAAACCATTTCGATTCATTTTATACAACCCGGGCTCTAACATTCTTTTATTCGTTTTTTATATAGTCCATTTATATTATTTCTCAGTATTGTTAATATACCGACATCTTTCATTCTCATGCAGAGCACTCTCAATCTTACCAAGCCATTAAACCCAGACATTAGCTAGAAGACATTTTTCTTCCATTATTCTTCTCATTTTGCATCATATAGTGCAGAGTCACTATTTCGTCAGTTCCACTCCTTCCTTTTCTAAATCCAATCTATATCCATGATAAAAAAAATTCCGTTATTTCACTCTCCAATCTACTATGTATAATTCTAGCACACACTATATAGCTTGGGCATTATAGTTACACCCTCACAACTGTCCAAAGCTACTCTATCCTTTGTTTCGTGTACTGGTACAATTGTTCGTTGCTTCCATTCATCTGGTATCTATACCTCTCACTTCCATATCATATTAATTTCTATGACCAAATCGTTTAAATTTTCTTCGTTTTCTATTGATCCACCGGACCCGTTAGGTTCTGTACCTCTACTTTTCCCCATTCTCTTTGATAATTTTTTAACTTTTCTATTGTTATTTCATCTTCTACATTTTTTACCTCTCCCTCATCAACAACTTCCATGCAGTCTCAAATATTTTGACGTGTTTCTTCCAGTTTTCAGTTTATTTAGTTTCCATTTTTTCTTTCCCTTTTCTTGCTCCATGACTCAATTTTCTTCCATTCTCCATATCCTTTTATATAGATTACCCACATCGTTTCTCCTTTTTTTTTTGCTTCTCACAGAACTTCCTGCACATTTTTTTCTCTTCACAACTCTCATTTTATCTTAATTATCTTTATTTTCTTTAATATTCACCTCCTCTCTATTTATTTCCAAATAAATTTTTACATAA
>WYDF02092798.1:0-10842 GCA_009867245.2 Adranes taylori | reverse complement strand
GGGCATGCGCCCTGATAGTTTATATATTGCCTAACTTAGAGTGCCAAACGGCATCAACGGGCGCTAATAGGTTAATATAAATTTGTACATCTGCATTAGTTACATAAGCGATTAACCACACATGCTGAAAATCAACGTTCACCATAATATTATACCTAATTAGAGCACATTGGCTGTATGATATGTAAATAATCATACCTTAGCAGATTGGAAACATTCAATGACTTAGTGTCAACTGATGAAAAGGTTAATCATGCACTCATCATATGATGTCTATGACCCTACAAAATCGGGTATGCTGTAGCCGAAAATAGTATTAAAATATAAAGTGGAATTTTATGCATCAAACGTCAATCAAAAATTACAATTGGAAGAAGCAGTATATATTTCTATTTCAGACTGGAATGGAAATAAAATAAGAAGAAAGTTTCGCTTTCTGATTAAGTCAAAATAAAATACATTAATTCAGATAAACCTTATTCCTGATGAAAAATATCCTAATTCAAGACTATCAACAGAAGCGGTTTAAAACTATGAGAACAATGTTCGATTTGCTTATGATTCATCAAAAAAGAAATAACGAGCGGCGAAAATGATTAAATAATTATATTTTTCATGTATACAATGTCTAAATATATATTGTATTTGTATTAATGTACAAAATGTTTAATGGGAAAGAATTGGAAAGCCAGATGGGAAAGAATGGCTGAGAGCCCAACCTTAAAGATTTCTTGCATCCCAATAAGCCAGAAATGTTTCTAATTTATTCGGTTCATACTTGGGAAGATCTGGGTTTTGTAATGTCATGTATTTATTATTGGCACTTGCATAGCGCAAAGAACATTGACTAATACCACCATCCTTACCATGTTTAATAAAATGGAGCATGAGGATATCAGCAAAAAGTTCAAATTCAACCTTTATGAGTTTCAACATGGTATCCCAACTTAAACATGGTGCTGTATAATACTGAGCAGGATCCAGGTTGTATGCCTTATGACACACATCGAAAATTCTCAAAGATATCGGCCAATATTAGGACATCGGTTTGTAAATATAACTTGGAGTATTTACCAAAGGTTTCAATACCAAAGTTATCCCAAAGAGTTTGAGCATTTAAATATTCTTCGTCAGTTATAATAGATCTTTTCATATAGTTATAAAACAATGCCTTTTCATGCAATTGTATATAATCTAATTTCGAAATGGAGTGTATATACTGATAGAGAAACACTCCCTTTTCTGTAACTATATTAAATTTTGAATAATCGTGCACCTGTTGGAGAATGTGGATAAGTTGTTCGGGTTTAAAGTATTGTGGTACTTTTCCAATCGAACTTACCATGAATTTACAAGAGTCTAGGAAACGTAATTTAAATGAGAGATTATGTGTTAAAAGAGAGATTAGATCAGTATATGTAATATTAATGTTCCTACCGCGTTAATGTTCCTACCACGTTATTGTTCTTACCAAACGAAATATACCTTCATTTAGTCTGAGCAATGACGTCTATGTCATCATGTTCAATAGCCAAATATTTAATGAAAAGTTGTGCATCATAGCTGATATATTATGAACAAATATGGGAATAAATTTACGTAGCCGATAATATAAATGACAAGAGAAATGGCTTGCACCTCTAAACTCACCACTAAGGTGACAATGGTAAGCCACACGTTTATCCCTCAGGCGTTTGCAACAAATATGACAATTTATGGAAGTATACAACTGAGTACTCTGCGCAGATGACAAATTTGTCATCTGGAACATATGACATAAATTTTCTTTGACATACTCGTTGAGCATCCTCTGTCAACTTTTCCATAAACCCTTGAGGACAATCTGAACCAGTATATGTGTAAAATTTGTTGAGGGACGGATCAACATCGGAAACAAATAATACGCAAAACTGTAAGGAACATGTTTATGTGTTGTGCGAGTATTGGACTTGGAAGGGCATGGGCCAGAAGATGGGATACGAGCTCGATACCATTTATAATCAACGCACAGGACAAACGGAACTCTCAATTGGTTCGAATAGTTTTCAAATGATAATATACTACCGGGTTTTCCAGTCCAGCCTTATCTTTAGTTATGTTTGTTATTGGTAATATAGTACAGACATGATTGCAGTCAAGTGTTGGTGTGACGGTTCAACTGCTCCTCAATACAGAAGGACGCCATCACATAGATGTATAGAATGACCATATCCTGTATGCTGATTTCCGATTAATCGGGACATATTTTTATTAAAACCTAATGAGAAACTTCATTCTCCTCTACAAGTAGTAAATTGACATGTCTGTCGCTTTTATGACGGGTAAAATAAATGGGACAAGAGCAGGATTCATTACCGCTAAATTCTGTACCAGGACCTGGAATACATTGCGTTGCTTATAGAAAGCACGGATACATTGTATTCTATTTCGATTCATTTGGAAATCTTCGGCCACCAAACGAACTTGTAGAGCATTTAAGAAGTAGTAGAATTCTATATCATCAAAATTCGTATGAAATTTTTATTGGATACAGCAAGATAATGTCACTAACGTTTACACTGAGAGGTAATAGTTCTGTATGAACTGCAGACTACTACCCCCTATTGATCTAGATCCGAATGCAGAGTACTGCATCGGTTTAGGGGGATTTCATTCGTGGAATACGATTCCAAACATTGAAGAAGGGGTAAATAATCAATTTGTCTATGATAATAACAACAAGATTGATCATAGGAAACCTACCTTCTTTAATTCCTCAATCCATTATCTCCATTAATCCATTATTCCTTTCCATTATTCCCATACCTTTTAGTCCTCCTCCCAAACAACTTATATGACCCGCAAACACCTTTCTTCATCACTCCAATTCATTCCCGTGCATGCATTCATCCACCGCTCCCATCTCTTCCACATCTCTCCCATCTCTTCCACATGTTTCCTCATCTATTACGAATATACTTTAACTCTCATTCAACCAATAATCGTATCCTCTTTCCACACTCCAGATATAGATGACTATTTTCAGAATGAAATGGGACACATTAGAGTTTGAGTTGAGTCAATACTATACCAAGAGTTTGAAGTGGTGCTGTCATTGAAAGCAAATAACAATACAGAATCCCAACAAAAGATGTCATTCAGGAATACGTAGAAAACAATCACCTTCTCCCAGGAAACTAGTTTGAGCTTAAAACCAATCTAGCTGCAAACTAGCAATCGTCAACATTGGAAGCTTTGGTAGAAAAAGCATTAATTCACAAAATCTAGAAAATTGGGGTTCCATGAATTGTAGTCAAAATGGTCAAGTCAGAATTAGAAGAAAGAAAAATTCCTCTTAAATGTTTTGAAGAAAAAACGGAATAAAAGTTGCTTAGAGAAGGTTAACCATAAGGTCCTAATCCTCTTGCTTTTGTCATATTACAAAGGCGGGAAAATTCCAATCAAAAATAGCAAAATATGACCGAATCTCACTTACGACGCTGCTAATTGGAAGCCTTAGACTGTCACAAATAAATATCTTAATTATTACAGAACATTAACACCCTCGAAAATATGAATACTCAGCACTGGCTGACTGGAGACCAAGCACTGTAACTGACCTTGTTGTGTTTCCGGTACTCAGTGGCTTACTGAAAGCACATGTAGCTTCTAGTCTTGTGAGTTACCCAGGTGTTTGACATCTTGCGGGCAACTGAAATAAACTTACTAGTAATGAGTAAAATAGCATTAATAATTTAACAATACCGTCTATTGGACTTCAGACAATATTAATAGAGAAAGAAATATTAATACGCAATTAAATGTCAATAATATACAAAAGAGTAAATCTTAATTAAATTGATTACGCAATAAGGGCGGCTAAAAGACAATAGCGAAATTATCATAAACAATACAATATAACAAAGCAGTTTATGTAAAATAGTACGCATGCATAATAATATAACAAAATAAAAGCGATGTGATAATAATACTAACAATAAAACAGTAAAAATGCGGAAAGCATGTACCAACAGTTAATATTACAACGGGATGGAGGGGGTATAGCTCAACTATCTTAGTATAAACGGTGACAAGTTTATGCACACCGAAGTTCATTACAGCTCCGCAATACCTCGTAATATGTCAATGTTACTGTTGCAATGTGGTTAATTCTAGCGTAAATTGGAGTTATACACCCACCCAATGCCTCGTAATACGCTGAATTTATCGTAATAGTGTGGATATCAGCAATATAAGCCAAACCTATTTACCCTAGTGAAGTGATGTAAGGAATTATTGCCAGATACACAACGCATCGGAATGTTGCTGTTGTCGAGTTGCTAAAACCAGCGAAAGCGAGCAATAAAAACCTCAGTGGTATAACGACTGTAAGACAAGTAACGCCTCGTAATACGTCAATGCTACTGAAGTCGGGTAGTGATAGTCGCCGAGATAGTAATCTCGGCGACTATCACTGGTAGTTCTCAGCCTCTTGTTTCGGCATGGCTGGCTTGGCTTGGATGCTCCGCTGCTAGCTAATGCTGCTGCTGGACGGCTAACTCTGCTGCTGCTGCTGGACGGCTACTGCTGCTGCTTTTCTTCTAATTAGCAAAATTGGAACTAAATTATTACGCCAAAAATGTCGCTATTTATAGGCGGGAGCCTTCGCTCAAATTTTACTTAGCTATACTTGCCTATGTGTGGCCATCCACACGTTTTTTACTACGCGATATGGACTAACTCACACAATTCTATACAAACTACGTTTTCAAAACTACCCTACGTAACGACGTAACATACAATTCTTCTCTTAACGGCTTTATCACGTATTACAATAGAACATAGCAGTAGAGTTATGCGGTAGCAGTATACTATGCGGTAGCAGAAGTCTACACGGTAGCACCGATGCAGCATATTACAACGTACCAGTGAACGGTGCCAGCTAGCACACTATATACTGCAAACGCAACTTACAACCACCAGAAAACGACACAACGCAGCACGGCACAGAAAAGCCAGCGACAGTCTATCTCCCTCTGTTGCATGTAATATATGGTAAGCGTTGCTCGAGAACGTGGCACTTTCGTGACTTTATTACTTACAAATAATACATGCATTCAAGTTCGTTTCTAATTCAGGGTTCCTAAATCTCATTTATTTATTCGATTTAATTTATTTATTAAGATGAACTATGTAAATTAATGGATACTTTAATCTGCTCAGTAACGTGCTTTTTTACAAAAATTGAAATAGTAGGGTTTACAAAACGAAAATCGTATCCCAATACAATCCACATCCATAACAGGTCCTTAAAAATCAAAACTTCAGCCACGTACCTCAAATTGATTTTTGATTCACTGTTGGGTTTGAAACTACATACCAAACAAAGGAAGAAACTCAGCTTGACAACTAGCAAATAACTTAATGCGATTCTCCGACACGATAGCAAAATTTCTGCCAAAAGTGGACAAAAAATCTTGAATACAATGCTAAAACCAACACTATTGCATGGAAAAACATTCTGGTGCAGAGATTCCAAATTTACAAGGAGAACAATTACGATAGGCCAAAATCAATTGCATCGAAAGTTATGTTAGAAATGATCAACTGAAGCAAGATCTGAAAGTAGCAGATGGGGTTGAAGAAGTCACAGAAAATAGAGGGACGTTGATAGAACTATTAGAAAAACACGAAGACGTCAAAATTAGAAAAAGAGTAAAATTTATTTTATAAGTTAATGTAAAGAGTAGAACGAAACCTGACCACATTGTGTTGGAGGTATAGTCCAAAAGAGCTCCTCCAGCATTAGCTACAATCCAGAAACAGAGCTAACAAAGGAAGTGACACAAATTTGGCAATCACTACGCAATGTCAAACTGCCATGAAATTTAGTACCAATGAGTAGAAACCCTCCAAAAAAATTAAAGCCAATTTGTTTACTTAGCTTTTTAAGGAAATTATGTACTATATTGTTTTATTTTCTTCAATGAAAAAAAAATTATCTTATAAATGTATTGTCACCTGTCTCTCTTTCTCTCTGTGTGTAGCATATTTATAATTTATGTAATATATTTAATACCTTAATTTTAAGTAAGACATGGCGACTGACACATTTATAAAAACATGAAAGTTAACCGTATCGAAATAACTTATCAGAGCGCTCTTTTTCTTTTAAAGAATCAAGATCCCTGTACGCTCAAAATCTATGTTTTCGATCTTGCATACCATAAAATCCAGAAGCTTAATTTCATTCACATCAATCTAAAATGTTGACATTTCTTTACTTACATTCTTATAATATTCATCTGTGTTTTGGTTTTCTTCTCTGTTTGCTTCTAGTTTATTTAATTTTAAGCCAACGATTATTATATAATTTATGTAATAATATTGGATCAAACATTTCTGAAATTTGTAATTTCTTGGTTAATATTTTGGCGGGGCTTTCACATTTAGCAAGCACTTTCACTAAGCAAATCTATATTCATTAATAGGATAGACTTCTTAGCTTTAAGCTAAGTGAATTAATATTTAGACAGTAGACTCAGTACCTTTTACAGTAGTTTCCTACTAATCCGAACTTGTTGGTTTTATATTTTGCAGTTGTTTGAATAAATCAATATATTATAATAATTAATAACTGTTTATGCTGGTGGCGCTAACTTAGCGGCCAAATAGGTTCAAGAGTGCGAAATATAACCCATTCTACAAGAATAAATTGGGTGCTTATTAGAGAATTATTACTGATAGAACTGTGCGAAAATTACTCGCAGATGATCTAACAAAAGAAAGACCCAAAATGCGTAAAATTGAAACTCGCTTGGATATGGCTTTATATTTGAAATTAGAGGCGTCCGGCTTCGTGAGCGGTAGTTCTTGACGTTGCTGGCGGTAAATAGGCAGGGCATAAACAAAATTTCTTCGAAAATCTTTAAGAAGGTAAAATTTTCGTCGAATAAGAAACGTCGTTTCATACGTTACGAATTTGAAGACCAATATCGCATAATATCTCTGCCGAGTTTCTAAATTCTAGGATTCTATGAAAGGGAGTTCTCCAATCAGAGTTAACGTGCAAACGACCGACGACCTGCTACCTCTTTTTACTACGGACATCAAGAAACCATAACGGCGGCAGCTTTTACGTAGAAAACATTCAAAACAGCTTATGCTCCTTTCAAACAATAGAAAAATAGAGTTAGACGTAGGTTACGCCAGCAAAGTTCATTAAGTGTTGTTTGTTAAAAATACGACAGCATTTAAATCTAGAACAGGTAAGGTCACGCAAAGTTCAATAAACTCATAAAGACTTGTTTGTTAGAATCCGGAGATAGTAAAATCTTTCGCACCAAACAGGGGCAATGACCGCAGAGTTCGTCAAACTCATTAAGAGTTGCTTACTTGAAATTGGATGTCGTCAAAGCAAACTCCTCGACTCCATGGAGAAAAAAACCCGCGAAGACCAAAACACCATACAAGAGAACAAAACATATCTCTCTTCTCTATTATCTACAATGTTGTTCGCTTACGCTCTGCATTCGACGTAAACACACAAAAAACGCGAAAACCACGTGAAAGGCAAAAAAGGACCATAAAAATGCGAACGCTACATGTTTTCCATCTCTGTTTCTCTTCTACCTCTCTCTATGTGCAGAAGAATATAAGCGTTGTGTGGTTTGCGGCAGTTGGCTGAATTTCTCTCTTCTCCCGCTATATGGAGGGTTATGCGAATGCTGCGTGGCTTTCAACAGCTGGTTCCATCTCTGTGTCCTCTCTTTACGTGCAAAGGAGTGCTCGCGTGCATAGCTAGCGACGGTGGTCGACATCTCTCTATACGCCGAGTTAATGACATTATATTAACTAAATATCAACTCTTGATTTATTTATTTGTTTGATGGTTTGAGAATTTATTGGTTGATGATTGTTTAAATGATTATTTTATTCCATTTGTCGATTCTGTTGGAGACTATGTACAACATGTCGATAACAAGTGTATAACGCTACCTTATCAACAATATACGAGGTTCGCTTAAGATGTTAGCTTTTTATTATCAACACCACCTCCAAGGCGCTACATTCTCAGAGACTTAACAAAACATTGAATATTTAATTAAGAATATATAGATGGTACTACTTTTTTAAGAAGAAGTATAACTCCATGTTAATAATTAAGTGAGTTAATTATTTCAAAAACTGAATATTGATGTTTTTGCGATTTTAAATTGGCTTAAAAAAGCAAAGCTAAGGATAGCTGGGCATTTCTGACATAGACTACAGCAAAGATAGCCTTCACCAGTACCCTCTGCTTTCACACATCGCATCATTGCTTTCGTTTATAATAATAAACGCTCCGCTCTGTGCACCGCCTTGAAAATCATTTATACGAAATTACATAGCTATGACTGTATACCTATATTATTACTAAACTGATCTTATGAAATTTAATGCTGTTATGCGAAGTAACTAAGGATTAGAGCATCTATAAGGGGGCAACTCATTCAAACAATTTGGAATTATAGCAGTTAGGGACATAAGTAATTAAAGTTTATTTTTCCAATTACCACACCTAGATCGTCTCTATAATCCACCCCCAGATCATCCCCCATAGATCACCCCTAGAGCATCCCTAGATCATCACTTAAAATTTGAAATACTTAAAAACATCAAGATGACTTTTCGAAATAATTAACTAACTTAATTATTAACAAAGATTTATGCTTCGTTTTAAAAAAGTAGTAACATCTATATATTCTTAATCAAATTTACGGTTTAGCGCGTCCGCTAGTATTAAATATGACCTAGATGTGGTATTGTAATTGCCAAAATAAGCGGACGTTAGTTGTTTAAATCCCTAATTGCTATAAGTCCTAATTGTTTGGATGAGTTGCCATTCATATCCATTGTCGAATCGTAGGTTACTTCCTATAACTGCATTTAATTTCATAAGATCCATTTAGCTATAATATAGGCATACAGTATTGCATACGTAAATTCATATAAACAATTTCCAATTTGGTTTGGTAGCCAAAATTGGCTTACAGAGCGAAGGCTTTGTTTTTATCAACGAATGCAATGATGCGATGTGAAAGCTGCTTGTATCCCTATGTCATCTACCCTCACTTCCCACAACCTACCCACAAATTCATAAAAATATCAATATGCAGCTTTAGAAATTATTAACTCACTTAATTATTGAAAATTGAATTTCAGGTCGCATTTTCTTTTCACAAGCATCAATTTCTTCGCGAAGTTCAGAGTAGCGCATTCTAATTAGAGGTTTTGGAAACAGATAAAAAAGTTGCTTCTGCGCTTCAATAATTTAGACATTAATATCTCCTATCAAACAGCTACCACGTAGGGGAAGTTTCAGAATAGGTATTAAACTAATGCTTTATCCTCTTATTGAACTTCGTGTTTCTAGCAATTCTAGCAAGTTTTACGGCGTTCGTATTATCCACTTACAATACTGGATACTTGACCTGATGTCTTGAGCAAACCATTCTGCAAACTGCAAATAATGCTCGCTATGAAAAAGATAGACCTGATCATTTAAAGAGGATTATGCTAGTTAAAACGTGGGCTTTTATATGGCCTTTTACATCAAACTCTTAAGTAATCAAATTCCTTATGTACTCAAAAGTAGTGATAGGTTTTATGTAAACAAAAGTTCAAAAATAGCAACAGTTTTCGACGTAAATGATAAAAATTCCTTATAAACCATAAAATTTTCCGTTGGAACTTTGGAACTAGGAAGCCATAAAAATAGAACAATTACAAGATAATATATATTTCTCTTCGAAATCGGCATTTAGTATACACATACAAATACAATTTTATTTGTCCAGCGTCTATGTGTAAATAAAATAAAATGTTTGAAACACTTGCGACAAATTTTAAAATCAGTTGTCTAAAATTCTAAAATAAATCCCCGTATACGGGAGAACTCTAAACTGCGTTGATTACTTGGACACTAAACACTAAAAAAAACGGACCATCCCACTATAGACGTTATATATTACATACTGTACCAGCTTGGACGAATATCCCTTCTTTTGCTATATGTTTATATACATATCTGTATGTCGCGAAGGGTCTATGGTTATACATCGCATAAATTTCTTCGTTTAATTATATTATATTTTTATGCTATTCAGTTTGTTCTATCTCGCTTCAAGAGACACCGGGATTGCCGTGGCTGCAGCAATTAGACTATGCCAATAAGTCACGGTAATGAAACCATATCGTTGGGCGCTGCAGAGCTGCGGGAATCAAACAATATCGCTTGCCGAGGCAAAGCGCGGCAACTAGACCATGTCGCTGGTAACGGCGAAGTCGCAGCAATTAGACCGTCACGCTGGTAACGGCGAAGTCCCGACCGCAAGACCCGGCGATTAGGCCATTTCGCTGGCCGTACCAAAGCCGCGACTACAGGCCACGGTAGTGAGGACAACAGACCTGTCCGCGCCGTAGGCAAATATGCGAACCAGGTGGGGGGCAAAACAATGTTTGCGGGGTCCACTATATATATATCCATGAAAATTTATATACTTAGGTATTTGACTATGAAGAATATTTTTATGCTATTCAATTTGTTGTACCTCGCTTCAGGAGATACCAGGAAATACCAGGAGATACCGGGACAAAGTAGCAGCAATGAAACCATATCGTTGGCCGCTGCAGAGCCGCGATAATGAAACAATACCGCTGGCCGGGGTAACTAGACCATGTTGCTAGTCGCGTCAAGGCCGCGGCCGGAAGCCCCGGCAATTAGGCCATTTCTCTGGGAGCAGTTGGAAGCGGGGGGGGGGGGCGGGGGGGTCAAGACAACGTTTGCCGGGTCCGCGCGAGTACCTTAGAAAACCCTATTTT
>WYDF02092787.1:0-10842 GCA_009867245.2 Adranes taylori | reverse complement strand
ATATCCAAAAACAAATTACGATTTTTCAAAAAAGTGGTGGGTGATGGAGATAAACGGACTTCAAATTTGAAATCAGCCATTCGAATTAGTATAAAACAGATGATATTGGCTTTCATGAATTTTTTTTTAGTGTTGTAGAGTGTAATTATTATTAGTTACGAAAACCTCTAAAGTACAAAAGTAATCCTTTGTGTGCCATTCAGACTTCCGTAGCACTTAAGAGCAAAAACTAACGTATGGGCCAATCCACAGTAAACGGTGAAAA
Organism: Adranes taylori; assembly: GCA_009867245.2. NCBI lineage: Eukaryota > Metazoa > Arthropoda > Insecta > Coleoptera > Staphylinidae > Adranes > Adranes taylori. The sequence continues at coordinate 10,577 of WYDF02092787.1, read as the reverse complement.
AGAACGCAAATAGAATTTATTGCTCTACAATAAATTAAACCTGATTTTTTACACTTTTTTGTTATGTTTCCGATGTTCAAAACAAATTTTTTCAACTTAACCGGCATTTGGCTGCCATTTCTGCAACACAACATAAACCGTTGTATCGGTGATAACATACAAGACAACATATACTAGTGATAGATACAATAGATACTAGGTACTAGTGATACTAGTGTGCTATTTTTTTATTGTGTGTGCCGTTGTTTGTTTTAATTAAAAGAATCTTTTTAATATTAATCAAATGAATATTATGAAATCATAATTTTTGATCCAATGTTTCGGGCAAATAATGCTTTATATACTTTACTAATAAAGACATTTTATAATAAATTAAAATCGTGCAGACTATCAATTTTTCCAGTTTTTATTAAATATATTCTTATGTATAAATATATTCTTGGGTAATAATAAAATTTATATCTAAGAATTTAATTTTTTTAACTATGTATATACAAACAGCCCCATGAATTTCCTATTAAAATGTTTATATAACTTATTTTTATGTATATTTTAATAATCATTTTTTGATAATGCTACCCAACTTTCCGCATCAAACGATTTACTATATCAATACCGATCGTGTTAAATATATTTAATTAAACTAATAATATTATTTAATATTTTAAATATTAAACATATTTTTTTATTTTATTTTTAATTTATACATTCGTTTATTGTTAACGATTTCGTTTGTTATTAATTTCTACTGGAGCTGACTTGACGCGTTGAACTATGAAACATGTGACTTCTCTGCGCCAATGCGTTGCGTAGTAAACGGAATATATGTGTTGATTATGTGTGGTGTCAGGATATGAGCGCACGGCGCGTCCTTCCTACGCTGCATACATTGCATGCGTCTATAATTAAATACTATCTTGCTGCTTCCCTGAAACTATGCTAGGGCATGCGAAGTAGAAATCTTTTTCTGTTTATTATTAAGTTGGTTAAGTCAATGAACTAATAAAAACCAGATCGCGGAAAAAAAAATTTATAAAGAATATTTTATTCATTTTTCTTTTTATGGGAACTAATTGGAACAAGTTCTTTTCAAATGATATCCACATCGGCGGAGGATTCTGTTGTGGTTCAGATGCAGACGGTTCGGTATCGACTAAATAGCGCAGCGTTCTCGGACAACCCTGTTTGATTGGCCGTTAGGGAATGATATCACGTCTTCCTTTACGGGCTAGGTAAGCCTCCCGTGGAGCGTCCCTCTTCTTCTGATGGCGACCTCCTCTCCTCCTCATTGATATCGTAGATGCACGGATAGGACAATGAAAAGTGTAGAGAAGCGAGAAAATAGAGTAGACGAATGAAATGTTTAAACGATCGAAAGATTTCAGCTAAGGTCGTGAATTTTGTTTTCCTGGTAATTTTTTTTTGCGTTGTGAGCTTTTAGTGTTGAAGGGGTGAATTTAATTGAATGTGATTAAATTCGAAAGTATTAATTACGATTTTAATGTTGGCGCTTACTTCGTTTTCAAACAGATTCAGGAGTGCGACTATTGCTCACTCTACAAGAATAAGTTTGTAGCCTATTAGAGTGTTGTGACTATTAGAACTGTGCGAATAGAATGCGTCTTGTTGAAATAGGCCAAGGTATGGCTTTTTATATGAATTTAGAAATTTTTCCACGTCCAGTTTGACGGCGGTAGATTCTGATGGTGTCGGCAGCAATTAGGCTGGATTTAGTCGAAATTACTGCTAAAATTTTAGACAATGGAGATTATTCCTCGAATAAACGAACTTTTTGGCCGAATTTTAAAAATAATTTCGCTTAGAATCCCTGTCACGACATTATGTTTCTATGATGAGTTGCTCTCCAATTAGCTTTAACTTGCAAACGATCAACGAGCTGCACTTCCCCGTCCATAATAGTGACTAGCCAACCACGCGATATTAGCGGTGTATGTTTCAAGCAAACAATTGAAAATCTACTCATACGAAGGTAATACACCCAGAAGTTCATTAACCTCATCAAAGTTGTTCGTCGTAATACGCTGTTATCGAACACTCGTACAGAATAGTTTACGATGAGTCAATAAACCCATTAAATGGTAGGTCATAAATTTTTCGCTAGACGAGAGCAATGAACGCGGGCTCAACGTCTTTAGTAAGAAGTTGTGTGTTTGAATTGAATCCAGAAGTCTATGTATAAAAACCGCGGGACAGAATGGGCCATAAAAAGAGCACGAAACATATTCTTCTCTCTTCTTTTGTACCAATTTTTTGTTCAATTTCTACACTCGATGACTATGCGCATAAAAATATAAGACATTTTCTTGTTCGTATTTCATTCTCGATGCGATCGCACAAAAAAGCATTAAAGACACCTGCTTGGGGCAAAAACCATAGCAAAAGGAAGGTTAATACAAAATATGACTATTGCTTTCCTTCTCACTTATTTCGCAGCCTCTCTCTGACCCATAAAAAATGATGTTAATTTTGGGCGTTTCAAGCCAGCACGCCTCCCTGCGTGCCCATAGGAGGGGGTGTTACTCCCCGTTTGGCTGACGATCTAGATTCTCGTTTCTAAAAGTATTCTCATCCACGTGTATAAAAAACTTATGAATAAACAGCGCCAAACATTTCGTTACTTGTATCGAAAATGCAAAGCAAAAAGCCTATAATAAAGATAGGACACGAAAAGTAGACCATAAAAGCATATGAAAATATTCTGCACATTGATGTGCCCTCGTCAATTGAAAGAGAAAAGCAAAAACGACAACTTAAACGGCTAAAGAGACATCGAATGCGCTCTGTGTTCTCCAACCTATTTTCTCTTCCGGTTCTCTCTCTAACACATGCGACGACGCACTTCGTGTTAGCGAACTCAATCGGCAGTGCTCTCTCCTCGCGCGGCGGCGGCTCTGGTCTCCTTGCCCCAACACCTTTTTCGTGCACCACGAAAACGAACGTTGTTTTGCGAACGTGGTTTGCGTGGAGAGTTACACTTTGTTTGTTCCACCCGTCCATCAATTGAATGTATCCCATTTATTGTTTCATAACAGTCAAACTTGACCATATCATAGTTACTGTTTGATCTCTCTTCTACATCTGAGACCACCTCTACATCTATTCAAGTAGATATATTGAATGGGAAAAGACCCATGATAAAGATTCATGATAAGTTGTTGGGAATTAGTATCTTCCAGACCACCATAATTCAATTCATGACTATCTTGTGAATCTAATAGCGAGCTTAGTTTAATTGATAATTTTAATTTATATTTGTTGCAGAAATAGAAAACCTGGGCAAAAATTAAATTGAAAAATCGATCCACTTATATTTGATGCAATTTAGGCGATAATTCTAAATAAAGTCAAAAAAATTGTCTGCCTAAAAGTTACACAACAGTATATAAATCTATAATGCTATAGGTAAGCCAGATTTATTTAGCTGAATAACATTAAGGAGGTTAACAATAAAGCAGGGGTTATTTTCAAATCTAGACATTTGTAATAGTAATAATTTTACAGTCTCTAAAACAGGAAATGGAAATTGCGTAGTCATTTTACACAATGAAACGTATAAGAATGTACTTAATAAAACTTTAAATACATATAAATTTGATGTGGTAAAGCAATACGCAACAAATTTTTTATTAAAGGAATAAAAAGCTTTGATTACAATACCCTCAGGTTAATTTAAGGAAGTGAAGTTTTCGACTCCAAGAAACTATGATATTCCTAATGCACAGTTTTGCTAAAAATCCATCAGTTAGACCAATTGTGGGATTCCGTTCTACCTTAGTGTATAATTATACAAAATAGTTAAATCTCAAATTCAAAAATTACCTAAATATGAATAATAAATTCTCTATTCTCTATGCTAACAGCTGGTAAATGATCTTAAGGATTTCGTTTTCCTAGATAGTTTCCAAATTTTTTCATTCGCTGTTTCTAGCCTTTTCCCATCAATTCCACGACCTAAGTGTAGTGAATTCGTAAGGAATCTTCTTTTAGAATCGAATTTCCCGAATTTGACGCAGAATTTTTACAAAAACTAATCAATGTGTGCCTCAAACAGCATCACATTGTCTTTAACGGTGTCATAAAGAGGGAGAAGAGCGGACTGCCGATGGGTATCTGTTTATCACCCATTCTCTGACAAATTTTCATGTCTCATCTAGAAGTTAAAATATTTAAGTCAGACAATCAACTTTTTAAAAATATTTAATTCTATAGGAGGTATGTAGACGACATTTTAATCATCTTTGAAGTGTCGAACGATAATATACCTGTTCTGAATAATGTCTGCCATTCGTTCCATCAAAATATTCAATTCACTTATCAACTTTCATCTAATAATATCATTCTTTTTCTAGGTGTCCTCCTAAAATGCAATAAACTTAAGCCAGAATTCAGCATCTACCGCAAAAACACGTATTGTGATACAATGATTGATAAAGATTATGTTCCATCTCAATTATGTTCCACTTCAAACCATTCAGACACCACCACATTCACTCTAGCCATAGTTCTCTCATACAACTTCCTCAATATTCGTACCATATCATTCGAAATCCCCACCCTCTCCATTCTTTCCCACAAATATTTCCTATTAATCCTATCAAAAGCAGACTTCAAGTCAACAAACAGCAAATATACCTTCTTTCTTTTTGCAATTTGGTGATTCATCACATAATTCAAAACTACAGTGTTATCAACCGTTCCCTTCCTGTGTTCCCTTCACAAAACCACTTCCTGTGTACGAAATCACTCCTTTCATTCTTACCTCATCTTCCAATCTCTTATTCAAAATCCTGGCAAACATCCTGTATAAGCCATCCATTAGTCTAATGCCACTATAACTACTCACACACTCTCTTTCTCTTCTCTTATAAACCAGAATAATTTCTCATCTCTTCAGTGGAGCAGGTACACAAACCACAGATATGGTATAATATATTCAATTTGTAAAAGGTGTTAATTCGTCCAAATGCATAACACATAGTTGAAACAAGATATTATATCATATCTGTATACAGCGAATAATTCAAAATATAATATCTTAATGTATGCAAACTTACATACAGCCAACGTTTAAATGGGAAATTTTAATAATCATTTGTACTGGCATTCATAGCGTAATGGTTAAGTATCGGTTTCATAGTTGGATGCAATGAAACCTTACGGCTATATTTGAAATAAAAACGGATGTTGATAACAACTATAAATCTATGCTAGAAATACGTATTCACCTTGCCCCAATTTTTGCAACTAATTATTAAAATACCCTTTTCATTTATTTTTCCGAAATAACACCTACCTACTTAAAAATTCGTCTTACTGCGGAAAAGTAAATACTGTTTACATATCTTCATATATCGTGTTGGTCGCACTCTAATACTGGAGATAAGCCACATGTGTTAAGGGTTTGAACTTTGATTGTTAAAGTAACCTTTTCTATTAAGATCACTGTAGAGGCAACTTTAGACATCTGTAGGATGGTTCGATGCTCTCAGAAAAAAATCCCAATGCAAGTATTATGCGAAGTGAACTTTGATTGGTCAAGTCCCTTGCTTCATTGGTATACATTAATGGTTCATCTCAATTGTAAAAGGTAGTAATTTACCCAACTGCATAACACATAGCTGACACAATATAATATACAATATCTCTATACAGTGAATAATTCAAAATATAACATTTTAATGTATGCAAACTTACATACAACCAACGTTTAAATAAGAAATTTTAATAATCATTTGCACGGACATTCGTAGCATAATGGTTAAGTGTCGGATTCATAGTTCGATACAATGAGATCTTACGCATATATTTGGATTAATAAAAGGTGTTGATAACAGCTATAATCCTATGCTAGAAACACGTGTCCACCTTGCCCCAATTTTTTCAACTAATTATTAAAATACCCTTTTCATTATAATTTTTGAAATAACATCTACTTACTTATTTAACTTCACTGATAAAAATTGGTACAAAAATATTATTGTACATAAAAAATATTATTTAAATGCATTAGTGGCGTAATACTACTAATGCTACTGTCTACCGATATTTGAAAATTTATAGCTTGAAAATAACCCAATAGTCTATCAAAATCTTCGTTCTGATTGGAAAGCCAGACACCACCGTAGCAAACTGCCTTGCAGACCCTTCCCACATGCGCCAGCTCGAATAATCCAAAGTATGCATGAACCTCCTGAGGATTTCCAAGATATCCTTGAATTAGAACCACTGTCCTTAAGATTATCCCTACGCCTCTATTATAAAAAAACAAAAAAGAAATAAAAAAATAATAAAAAAAAAATTTACTCTTCCACAACAACCTTAATTTCTATTTCAGGTCAACTAACACTGACTTACGCAGCCAAGCAAGGACATAAAGACAAGACCACTAGCAAATCCCACTAAACCAAACTTCCTCATCAGTTGACCATGGTATGGCCAAGGTGCTGCAGGTTCCCTTGGCTGTAAAGCGAATGCTATAGAATATATCTTATCTGCAAGCTATCAGCCTACCAAAATTCTAAAAGCATTCCATTAATGACCAGTTCCAGGCTGAAGAGGATGATAAATCCTAAAGCCTCCGTTAAACAAACTCACCAATCTCCCAACAATATACAATCCCAACAGGGAGTGGGGTTTAGTGGGTAAAAATCGCACAGTTGTTGGATGCACCGGGTATCCGTCCTCTTTTGAAGATTCTCCACTTCCTAAGTAAAACAAAAAAAAAATGGAGCCCAAACTAATAAAACTAATTTTGCAACAACGAATGTATAATTTTTTTTTAAATTTAAATGAAGGAAAAATACTACATAAACTTTTAAACCAAAACGTTGGAAATACAATATGAATTTACGCTATTCACGATACCTCTCTTTATAAAACACAATTGAACTTCAGAGAACGGTTCATGCAAGATAAGTACTGAGAGATACGTTTTGCAGCGGTGTAATCTACGATTAACTGAATAGTGGAGAATACTACGATGGAGTATAATTCAATTTATTTAAACGTATTAAGATGTTATCGCTGAAAGAAGCCTAGCTAAGCTGCCTGACTAGCTAGAAGATTATTTTTCTGCAAAATTTCTCCAACCTATAGAAATAGTCGAAGTAAATATCTAATTATGGTTTATTCCATAGACTGATAAGAGTCGTTTCGCTTTGCTTATATTATAAAGTATTTAACTGAGCGATGTGTATTTGAAAAGCACTTTCCGTTTACCGTTATGGTGTATTTTATGGATAATTTTAGATATTAAATAAGATGTAAATTAATTATTGATTCTATAATGCAACCAGTGATTTCCTTAAATTTCTTTATTGAATGAGAACTAAATAATTTAAGTTTTATTCTAATTAGTTGTTTATTGCATACCGTTTACATTTATTTAAACATATACAGGGTGCGAGGAAAGTTCTGTTATCGAGTCGAAACGCCGTAGCTTCTATATTTTTCGAAATTTTTCTTCCAATTTCACACAAAATATTAAAAATAGAATGCAATGAATGATTTTCAGCTCTACTGTGATTACGGCCTACATTCTGAGGATAAACGAGTTGTACGCTGTAGAAGCGTCTCGTTATGGAATCTTGGACCATTCTCTATGAAGAGCTGCTTTCAAAGCATCCACACTTTCATATCTTTTAGAAACTCTGGCTCCTAACATACTCCAAACGGAGAAATCCATTAGATTCTCATCGTGCGAATTCGTGAGTTTTTTTTTTGTAAAAATGCTTGATGAGCCGGTGCTGATCCTTGTTGGAATGTAAACGACCCCGTACCGAATTGCTTATGGAACCAGCATAGCAATACATAATCCAAAATTTTTCGCGATTTCACGATCGACGGACACCAGGGGAGAGCGATTTTCTCGACCCATACCATGGCGTTTGCAGGGTTTTGCGACCTAGAAGCCACACGAATGTTCAAATTAACTCTTGATTCTCCGTTTAACCAAGCACGATCGTTTTGTATATTTGTCATTAGCTGAATGGTTAAAGTTCTTTGATCCGAAAAAGTGATGTTCGGAAACTCACTGCATTTGTGCATGCGCACCAGCTGCTTAGCTATTTCTAGGCGCTATGTACGCTGACATTCGTCAAGATGGTGAACTTTCTATATCTTGAATGAGCTCAATTGCAGTTTATTTTTCAGTTGTTGTCGAACGCTCCAACCGGAAATTTCCAGTTTTTTCGCCACTCGAGTTGGGATGCGTCGTGGATTCCGTTCAATTTGGCTCTTCACTTTTTGCACAATTTCTTTTCTTGTTGCCGACTATCTTCTTTACAGATCGATTTGCAAAGCTATAAGTATCATTGTAACGCGATATGGTGCGATACACAAACATTTGGTGACTTTCACATATTATAGTTTACGAACGTTAGCTGGTTGTAAACTTCTAGCTGAATAGAACGCAATTACTCAGTTATGTTTCAATACATTATCGAGAAAATTAAAATGATGCGCGTTAGAAAAGAAAGATTTTGTGCGCTGGCCCACAATAAACTGTTATGTTATTTCTCAAGCTAACAGCTTGACAGTTACACCTACTTGAAGTTAGAAACAGAACTCTTTCCTCGGACCCTGTATTATAGTAGTAATCATGAGTACCATGAGCAGTACTATACTACTATTATAGTATTAAGTTGACATCTCATAACCTGTAACGACCTCTAGCTCGCGACGCTGCTATTGGAGAGGACTTGCGCCTCACAATGAATGGGGAAAAACAGTTGTAATATTTAACCGAGTGCCAGGTCCGTTTAAAGTGAGGCCGCACTTAGAAAATGATCCTCTTACCTCCGCCTCAGCAAATCCTGCGAGTTTAGGTAGCTCCGAGTCTTGCGAGTTGTCGAGAAGTTCGCGTTTCCCGCGGGTGGTTTAGTAACAACTAAATGAAACAGATAAATGGCGTGTATTCGATTACTATAGTACAAAAGAAATAAATCCAAAGGGCAAAGCCAATTAATATAAAAGCCACAAGTGCAGTAGCAGTGCAGAACGTGTAGTGATATTAATAATAATTACAAATCAAAGTAATGCGGAATTAAGCATGGAATGTATGATTAAGCAATAATGCAAAGGCGGGTGTAGCTTATTTCACTTATTCATAATAATCATGCGACTGGTAATAAAGGGTTCGGAAATATCTCGTGTAATACCTCGAGCGAAGTCTTACGCCTTATCTGGTGGCCATGCTCAGTGCAAGCCCTTTACTACCACACTGTACAGCAATGTGAGACCGAACACCCGACAGTGACAAACACCGGAGTCCGTAAGATCAGGAAATTATGTAATATCGCGTACGGCGCGATCTTACAACTTACTGCGTGTCTAATCCAAATGTAAGTGAATACCGCACACCCAAGTACCACACTGTACAGCAGCGTATTACCTAGCGATCGATACCGACAAACACTGGGGTTTCCACTATAAGGAAATTGCATAGTATCATGTATTGCGCTATCTTACACCTTACTGTGTGGTAAAGCCTAACGCAAGTCCATATCGTACACTACTAACTTTTATTTACGGCGGTGATCTCATTTACGGTTTACTTGGTTCGGCCAACCAAGAACTCTCTGCTGCGCCTCTTGCTATTTCAAGACCGGAGAAGAACTAACTTAAATCCCATTTTTTTTTGTTTTACGTAGGAATTGGAGAAACCTTCAAAAGGCGAAGGATGCCTGTTGCATCCGACAGTGTGGGATTTTTACCCACTAAAACTCCACTCCCTATTGGGACTGTTTATTGTTGGATGATTGGAGAGTTTGTTTGGAGGAGGCTTTAGGATTTATAATCCTCTTCAATCTGGAACTGATAATAAGTGGAATGCTTTTAGACATTATGGTAATCTGATAGCTTGCAGATAAGATACCTTAGCCATAGCATGGTCAACTGTTGAGGAAGTTTGGTTTAGTGGGGTGAGCTGATTTGTGAGTGGCCTTGTATATCTAATTGTACTAGCTTGGCTGCGCAAATGGGTGTTTAGTCGACCTGAAATAGAAAATAAGCATGTTGTGGAAGGGAGTGTTTGTTTTTTGTCTTTTTTGTTTTTTCGATTTTTGTTTATTTTATTTTTATTATTTTTTAATTTTTTTGTCTTTTTGTTTTTTTTTATAAGATGGGAGTAGGAATCATCTAATGGACTATGGGATTAATTCAAGGATATACTGGAGCTCCTCAGAGGGCTCCTGCATGGTAATTCTAGCTGGCGAATGTGGGAAGAGTCTGCGTGGCAATTTTGCTACGGTGGTAACTGGCTTTCCAATCAGAGCGAAGATTTTGGTAGTTTATTATGTTCTTTTCTGCATCACGTCGAGTCGGATATTTACACTGTAAAGGTTTTAGACGATCTGTCATAGGCTCAGCAGAGCAGTGTTCATATAGTAGCGAGATCGGAAATTGGAAGTGTAACCTGTGAATTTTTCGAAGTATTCTTCGTTCACAGGGAGTAAGTTTGTACGCTTGCGCATTAGAAATTGTTGTATGTAGAACAGCTCTATAGTCTATCAGTGGCCTAATATAGGTTTAGTAAGTGTGTTGCAGAGTTTTTGTAT
>WYDF02092764.1:0-24137 GCA_009867245.2 Adranes taylori | reverse complement strand
AGACAAATTCAAGAACACATGAAGAACTTACAAAAGAACTAGGAACGATGGAACTACAAACTACAAATAAAATCTCTGGATGGCCTATAAAATAAAGATTATTCGAATGTCCAATCTTTTATAGTTTCTGAGATATATTGAAAAGTTTTCTAGACTTTGAATGTGGTAACGTTGCGTTTTGTACAAGACAGAGACGTGGCATCTTTATTATTCAACACAATTCAATTCACCATTAATTTGGAAACTGAATTGTTAAAAGAAATAAAAATTGTGCGTTTCCGCAATATTGGATTTATAAAAAAAAAATGAAAAAAACACTGTTGTCAAACTATTGTGCTCACCAAACGTCATCCAAATCGATCCAACAGATTAGTGTAGAAGTTCGTCCGTGAACACAACCCATGATGGTTTTGCGATATGGCGTGTTCCATGTTGAACATATATTTTCTTATTAATTTACAACTATAAATCTTTAAATATCTATTTCATCTTTAAATTAAAATTAATCATTATTTATAATACGAATAACAATGGCTCTGCCAAGAAGATTTTATATAATTTACGTGTTGTAATAATGTAGTTAGTCATATTTTCCTTAATTTTATAAAATCAGTACTTTAATTTTTATGTGAAAACGTGCTTCATTAAATGAATTAATAATATTTTTTCTTCAAAGAGGAATTCGAACTTTGTGGTATCTCCGGGGCATGAATTTGTTTTCGATAAGGTATAATAATGGGTAAAAAGACAAGTTCCCAAGCCAAAAGAATTATTTATGAAGAGGAAGGTTAGTAGTAATTCTTGAAGGTACGCACATCCAAACAAACAGACACCGAAAAACACGCATTTCTTTTAAATTTTTGAGGTAGAATAAAGTTGTTTCAATTTTTTTTGTGTCAAATTGTTACTTATGACCCTCGCCTTAAAATATATTTGAAAGAAATGCAGTAATTTAAATACAAGAAACGTACTAAGGGAAAAAGTTCTCTACTGATGAATTCTATATCTTTCTACGTATTACTTACGTTTTTATTTCCTATAAGCTGTGTTCGTAAATTATGCACTAATAGTTCTAGTGTACAATAATTTTTAGAGTTCAGATTTTATGTAAAAAACATTTTTTTTTATTAGGAATATCACCCCACTATTGTGGCTATATCCATTCTACACTGAAATAATATATAAAAAAATTACATATTTTGCATAAAATTAAGATTTAGTTCATATTTTTGGTTTGTGTGTATAATGTTTTTAACATTTTCAACATAAAATCGCATATTTTTGATCCAATCGTTTACTTTTGTGTTTATTTTGTGGAAGAACACAGCAGAATAATATATGATTAATATATTTAACAATGCATTTTATATACAAAAAACATGACACATTCTTACAACTACGACTTAAACTACTTCTCTATCTGACTGCTCAAGTTGTCCAGTTATTGTAGGCAACTTATCTTACATACATAACATTAAGAGTCACATACTTCAAATCTTAACATTTACAACCAATCAGATGAGAATTGAAATTTACTTGGAATTGTGTTAGATTTCCATTATCCCTTTACCTGCTTGTATCGGTCGCAGATTAAGTGGAAGGGACAGTTACTGTTTCTTGTTTGGTTAAACATTTGTCTAATGTGATCTTAATTGTTTCAAGAATTTAAGTACTGGTAAATTGTGTTTGGGTGAAATACATCCCAGCCTTTTCGAGCCTTCACATCTTCTGTTTAACAGCTTTTCTACATTAAAAACTATATTTGCTAGCCGAACGTGCAAAAGGTGAAAATTAATTTAATTCAAAATGCCTAACCTAAAGTGAGTCGTAGGCTTGTGGCTGTGTGGATAGAAAACTATCCATAATTAACTTTGGAAAAAGAAGAAGCTCCTATCACTTCAGTTGTAAAATATGCATCTATCACTTTAGTTGATGTCGAAGGATTTACAACATATAAAAATATTTTTAGCGATAGAAGACAAAATTGTAGTGTCGAAAATCTAGAAAAGCATTTAATTATTAATTGGTTCAATAATAAGTGAAGTAGTTCTTATTGCGAAAGTGAAGAGTTATTTTATTTATGTTCTTTTAATTTTATTTATGTTATTTTAAGTGACATTCATAGCATTATATGTATAATATAACTATTAATTGTAATCTTTTACCATATTACTATGCAATGTTCTTATCATATATTATGTAATAATAATTATTTTTTATGTATAAATGTATAAACTTTTTCTTGTTTTGCTACTCTTTCCTTAATTTCCAGTAAGCAAAATACATCAAAAATAAAGTGCATAAAAATGCATAAACGGTAAAATTGTAGCACAAATTTGACATATTTTTGGGAAAAACGTGACATATTTAATGCATTTCTTGTGTATAAAAATCCAAACTCTACAATTTCATATAATACATTCGTTCTTGACAGTGCACAAATTTATTGTCAAAACTCCGTGTTGGTTAATACCAGAGCAAGCGAATTAGCGTACGCTAGAACGTACTTTCTTACACCGACTGAAGAGGTGGTGCAAGTTGGTTATTCACCTGTACAAGCCTGTCACCTGTATTCACCTTCACTAATATATGTATGTTCAAGTACGGATGTATGTTCAAAAATATGTTCATTTTAAATTTGGTAGACAAGTGTAGACTATGAGCCCGCAGAATGGGTTTTTTCACTTTTTTTATAAATCCAATATGGCGGACAGAAGCCATTTTGTTTGTTCAGAAATTACGTACTGAAACTCGGAGGGTGAAATTTTGCACACACGTGGTACGTTGTATTTCAATACACCAGTGATAGTTTTTCTCTGAGAAGCATCGAACTACCCCAACTTGATTGAAATAAAAGTGAAATAAGTAATGAAATGTTTGTAAACATAAATATGTTGTTAGTGAACAAAAACTACTGTAGTACTTTGTATTATGCGTCAAATAAAAAGTTCCAAAATGACAAATTGTGTAAGAAGCGGTGTTGCCAAGTTTGAAGTTTTACAAGCATTTAGAAATATCTCAGTAACGATAAAAGACAGTACACTGGAATAAACTTTATTGTATAGGCTACATAAGGGCCCTTCGATTTTGTTTGAATTGTTTTTTTCTAAAATTATAATTTAACATTATACAGGTTTTCAATTTGCGCTGAATGCAGTATGATATTTTTAATATATTTTCAATTGGCGATGTATTTTCAATATAAATATAATTTACATTACTTTTTGTTGTTTTGCTACTATTTTTTTTATTTCCAGTGAGCAAAATACATCAAAAATAAAGTGCATAACTGTGCGTAAACGGTACAAATGAAGCACAAATTTGACATGTTATTGGGAAAAACGTGACATATTTTTGCGCATATTTAAAGCAATTCTTGTGTATAAAAATCCAAACTCTACAATTTCATATAATACATTCGTTCTTGACAGTGCACAAATTTATTGTCAAAACTCCGTGTTTGTTAATACCAGAGCAAGTGAATTAGCGTACACTAGAACGTACTTTCTTACACCGACTGAAGAGGTGGTGCAAGTTGGTTATTCACCTATACAAGCGGAAAAAAGGTTTAAAACTTCAGAAAGAGGTTACAAAAACATTCTAGAGAATAATTCCAAAACTGGAAAGGATAGAAAAACGTGTCCATATCAACACTGAGTAGATATCTAAAACTTAAAATTTTAGAAAGGCACTTTGTTATTATTTAACAAAGTTCACATTCACTTTTTTATCTTTCATATACCATATAGGTATGTAATACCTATAGGTATATGAAAAATGTAGGATTCAAATTTTTTCTATTTCACCTTCGTGAAATTACTGCAATACGTAGGGGCGCTTAAGGATCAATTTTTCATATAAAAAGTTTTTCGGCAAAAATGTTTTCTTGCTCAAAAATAATAGAATTGTCGATTTTCGGTGTCTGTGCGTATGAGTGTATGTTGAAGAATATGTTTATTTGAAATTTGGTAGACAAGTATAGACTATGAGCTCGCAAAACGATTTTTTCATTCTCATTATAAATCCAATATGGCGGGCAGGAGCGATTTCTTTGTTCAGAAATTTCGTATTCAAATTAGGAGGCTGAAATTTTGAGCACATACACTACCTTATATTTCAATACACCAGTTTGAGTTGTTGATTGGATCTAGGCAACACACGAAACGAGGTCTGTAATTACAGGAGGAAGATAAGTATAATTTATCATGCACATCTATAGGGGTAGATGTAAATCTTAGGTCCAGTGTGTGCGGGTTGGTACGCAATATAAAGATCTCTTTACGAGTTAATCAATAAAGGTTGGTCGAGACGAAATTATTTGATACCCTACCTATCAGCGGTGATGGCAGAGGTTCGACTCGACGTTAAAACACATAGTCGGTGATAAACCCATACGGCAGAAATAGGCTGACTATAAATAAGTGTAATACAATTCCATGAATAATGATCTATTAAATTGGAATTAACAAAATACCATCAGTCATTTTGTCTAGCGCCAAGCTGCCCCAGCTTCTAAAATTATTATTACTATTAAAGTATTTTGTGGGAAATAAACGTATAGAACGAACATGGCAGAAGAAATAGGTACACAGCCAATTCGAGACTACTGAAATTAAAATAGAAATAACCGATACACAAATATTAGATATAGATTACTTAAATGACAATAGGAAAGAAACCATAAGTGTAAATACAGGAGGCGGATGCACGTCAAAGAAATAAAAAGCGATCAATATGAACATTTTCATCACTATGAAAGTCTAACACCAGAAGAGTATAATTATTCAAACCTATCTAGTTATGATACTGCGTTTAGTACGAACATTTCTGAATCTGTAAAATGTAATATCCAAAGAGGTGAAGTAACGAATTTAAAAGGTGCCACATGCATGCATTTAGGAGAAAAACAATCATCACTTGTTTATAATTTAGAAGTTGCAAAAAATCCAAATTTGTTGCTAGGTCAAATTGTAGGAAATAAGGATTTCCACTGCAAGGGTGTTGATTTCAAAATAACGAAAATACATAATGTAACTCCAAAATGAATACGTAATGAAGAGAAGTCCGTCGAATGTACGAATAATTATTTCAAAGTTAAGAATAAATTAAATTGGGCAATTCATAAACGAACTTATATAGAAGATAAGCCTATTAAATGTACAAAATGTGATTTCAAATGTAAATATAAGTCCACTTTGGTCATACATGAACCAAGTCATAGCGGAGAAAAAACTTTTCGAGTGTGCGGAGTGTGGTTTCAAATTTGCACGAAAAGAGAGCCTTGTAAAACACTAACAAACGCATACAGGACACAAGCGATTTGTGTGTATCGAATGTAGTTTCCGAACTGCACACAAAGAGAATCTTTTAAGACACAAGCGAATTAAACATAAGTCTTCTAGATCATAAACGTGCAACTCATTCAGAAGGGAAGCCTTTCATGTGTAGGGAATGTTGTTATAAAACTCGAGTAAAGAACAATCTTCTAAAGCACATAAGAACTCATTCAAAAGAAAAGTCTTTCCAATGTACGGAATGTGGTTACAAAACTGCAGTAAAAAAATATCTTCTAGATCACAAACTAATTCATAACAGAGAGAAGCCTTTAGAGTGTATGGAATGTGACTTTAAAACTGCACACAGAGGAAGTCTTCTATATCACAAACGAACAACGCATTCAGAAGAGAGACCTTTCGAGTGTATGGAATGTGGTTACAAAACTGCAATAAAGGCAACTCTTCTAAAACATACGATCTCATTCAGAAGAGAAGCCTTTCGAGTGCACGGAATGTAATTACAAAAGTGCTATAAAGGGAAATCTTAAAATACACAAACTAATTCATAACAGAGAGAAGCCTTTAGAGTGTATGGAATGTGACTTTAAAACTGCACACAGAGGAAGTCTTCTATATCACAAACGAACAACGCATTCAGAAGAGAGACCTTTCGAGTGTATGGAATGTGGTTACAAAACTGCATTAAAGGCAACTCTTCTAAAACATACGATCTCATTCAAAAGAGAAGCCTTTCGAGTGTATGGAATGTGGTTTCAAAACTGCATTAAAAAACTATCTTCTGAAACACAAACGAATTCATTCAAATGTACGGCCTTTCGAATGTACGGAATGTGGTTACAAAACTGCGCACAAAGTAAATCTTCTAAGACATAAACGAGCAATTCATTCAGAAGAAAAGTCTTTCGAGTGTACGGAATGTCGTTACAAAACTGAAGTAAATCTTGTAAAACACAAACGAACTCATTCAGAAGAGAAACCTTTCGGGTATAGGGAATGTGACTTCAAAACTGTACACAAACATAGTCTTCTATATCACAAACAAACTCATAGCGGACGGGAACGTCTGGAGTGTGCGGAATGTGGTTTCAGAACTGCACGAAAAGGAAACCTTGTAAGACACATACGAACCCATACAAGAAAAATCGTTTGAGCGTATAGAACGAATTCGCATTGAAGAGAAAGCTCCTGATTTTATAGTATACAATAATTTAGAAACTACACGATAAAACGATGTAATTTTATAAAAACAACTAAAAGATAAGGATAAGTCACGTAATATTTTGGAACTTGAGGATTGCACTGAAGAAATTAAACTGGAAATATCCGAAAGACAATTTTTAATAGACAATCAATAGGTAAATATGCATGATATAAAAATGGAACTTACGTAGATATACGTATTGCAATGTTTTAATCCAAATTGTGTTTTAATTGCAATAAAAATATGTTTGTACGTCATTCAGTTTTATTCTTTTGTACGCGGCTCATTACACTGATATTTATGCATCAAATCGGATTTTAAATACTTATTGTAGTTAGAATATACAATATACATTGCCCTTCTTAAAGTAAGTACAACCATTCTTATAAGTTGAACATTCCAGATTATCTTTCATATACCATATACATAGGGTTGCCATAAACTTTTCGAATGATATAGGTCAGTTGCATGTAAAAACACGGACATGGGAATTTTGAACCTAACACACAATCTCGGACCTGTTTATAAGATACTAAGCGTGCACATTATGGGTAACTACTTATAAAAATGATATAAATTATAATCCTGCCTATTTACTAATTATAATATTGATAGGAGGTATAGATTTGATGCACATTTATTTATAATAACAGATATAGTCTGACAAAATATCTAATGCGTATATTTGTCTGAAGATTGATTTTTCCTCAACAAATCTTTATCAATAGTCTGGCGTTGCACAAAGTCATAAAATTCTGTATAAGTTATTGTAAAATTATACTTTATAAGTATAATGCCCTTCACAGTATTTACTGCTAACTTATTTCACTCATCAGTCCATTGCACATTAATCAAAGAAAATACCCGGTCTACATTTGCGTTCTAACTCGGCAAATGAGAAAAAATACTGCGCAATCTTAAGAAGTTGTGAATATAATTCTTCAGACGCCCATTTATTGACGAAATTGCTACAAATTTCATTTAGCGGACACTTTTTCTCATGGACCGTTAAATTTGCCATATAATCCTTCAGATGACACCACTGATCAAACATTTTGGATCAAACATTTTACTGCTATCAACGG
Source organism: Adranes taylori (assembly GCA_009867245.2). NCBI lineage: Eukaryota > Metazoa > Arthropoda > Insecta > Coleoptera > Staphylinidae > Adranes > Adranes taylori. The sequence goes on along the minus strand of WYDF02092764.1, from coordinate 16,554 downwards.
ACTGATCAAACATTTTGGAGTCGTCTACATCAGCACCTTTTTTCTGTAGATACTTTAGACAATTACCCACGTCCAATAACACAATAAATATTCTCAGGGCACATCCAGTCGAATATTTCGAAGTCACTTAAAGGTTCCGTCCACTCATTCAAATATTCCTTTAAATGTTTTTGGCTTTCAAAACGATCGCTTGCACTTTTAACGGAATAAAGTCAGTCCTACAACGTTCTTCCAGAGATTTTTTGACTTTAAATTATGTCAGTTGTCTCAAGCAAGGAGTTGTCCTTTTTTTCCAATTCTAAAATAGAACTGTGGAACACGCACATCAAAGACTGGAGTAAAAAGAGATATCCTTCACTCCATCTGTGTTTAACCGATGTTAATAATTTTTTAAATCAAATTATTGTAGTGCAAATTGATGATCATAAATTATGTTGTAACATTCATTTTAAATATCCGCTAATTAACCGTTCTCATTAAAATTCATTACACTTGTAAAATTGATAGCGTGGCAATAAAGCATTAGCGCAACGACCTATGTCAATTCAATTATTGAATATGTATTTTAATAGTTTGACACAGTAAAAAATAAAGCTTAAGTCATCACAAATTTTTATATATAAAGAATTATATTTTTATAATAAACCAGATTGTATCAAAATTTGTTCAGTCTCACTTCTTCCACTAGGGGCCTCACTGAAATAGGTGTTGCCTGGGTAGCCTAAGGCCTAGTGGACTTACCTTCCTTACCTTTCAACTGTCACTTGGGGCCTCACTGAAATATGTGTTGCCTGGTTAGCCTCAGGCCTAGTGGACTTACCTTCCTTACCTTTCAACTGTCACTTGGGGCCTCACTGAAATATGTGTTGCCTGGTTAGCCTCAGGCCTAGTGGACTTACCTTTCTTACCTTTCAACCGTCACTTGGGGCCTCACTGAAATAGGTGTTGCCTGGTTTGCCTAAGGTCGAGTGATAAGTTCAATCCACAAATCCAACTAACTTACTAGTTAGACTTACTAACTCCATAATATCGACTATCTATCTTGGGGAGTACCTCTGGATAGACGTACGCACTTATAATAAGTTCATCTTGAAGTTATACTATTCAAGTTAAAAACTCTACATACTATTCGTATTACAACATACTGTAGTCTTTATTATATAACGTCTACAGTTCAATCTGTATACTATTCGAGTTAGATAAAAACTCTACTTACTGCGTACTGCAGTCTTTATTATACAACTTCTACTGTTCAATCTGCATACTATTCGAGTTAGATAAAAACTCTACTTGCTGCATACTGCAGTCATTATTCTACAACTTCTACAGTTCAATTATACAAAAACTGTACAGAAGTAACTAAAGTAGAAATTCTCAAAAACTTCAATTTACTGCTATCAACGTACAAATTGGCCAACACATTGCTCGACGTACATTTTGGTCCTTCGACGTACAATCTGTCATGAAAGAACATCTCAAGGATCTGCGGAGATTTATCCTGAGATAAGAAGTAAGATTTGACTGGTTCAGACATGCACAATAGTCTCTCGATTGCAGGGAGTACAGATAGCCACCTCGTTTTTGAATCACTTAATAGTTGCTTGTAATCAGTATCGAAAAATTCGCAAAAGTTCTTCAAATTTTAAGTTTTAATCGTTTAAGATTTCGAAATAGTTATGAATCTTGTAGACTATAGAATCTACATAATTTGGAATGGCAGAATCGCGAGTATGGTGAATAGCGTTGTTAAGGATGTGCTGGGCATCCAATTCCAATCAAGTTTCCGCCAATTTTCTTCTTATAATGTTTAAAGAAAACATTATTTTTCCCTAACCTTTTCTTGCCGCCGAAATTAGTATTGCAGTTGTCGCCGCAAAGTGCACTTCACTTTTCGCGTAGTTCATATTTTTCTAGGCTCGATACAATTAGATGCAAAATAGCTTCAGCATGCTCGTGTTTGAAGCACACATCAAGTCAATAATTTTTAATTTCATGTCGCCAGATTGAAAATCGAAATACTAGATTAAAATTGGATAAATCTTCTCGGCGATATGATTACTGGCGTCAGTAGATATCGATATATACGAAACATTCCTAAGTTCGAATAACGTTTGTTGAACAGAAAAAGGAGCAAGGATTGGTAATGATTACAGTTGCTTTTGTTCGCCCGCAAGCAACCTATTGGATTGCAATTAAATAACTAGATGGATTTTAATGAATTAGAACCATATATTTACATTTTTACATATTTGAGTCACCGAAAATTCGCTTGCTTGTTGCAACTGAACAATCCAAAGAATTTGACGAATGATAATGGTTTATGATGTGATATGACAACGTTGCGCCTGCAAAAGCACTTTTTTAAAGAATACATATTTTGCCTTTAGTTCTTCAGTAAAAACACAATTACGCTTATTGTTAACAACTTCAACTGCGAACTTATTTAGCGGAAGTTCGCATGTCAACTGCGAACTTACATGTAAATCTTGGCTTTGAGCAAGCATCTGCGACGTGACTGACACTAGTTCATTCATAAAACAACACGCGTGCGACAGTCACCAGCTATACGTGTCGTGATTGGTTGGCATACATCATAACACGCTTGTAAGGAACGTATTAAGGATCGCATATACAGTACATATATACGTGATGGCATCAACAAATAATACGCTTAGTCCTCCAAGTTAAATGAAAAAAATACTATTTTAAATGTATATAAAAGTGAACCTAAAACATGAAACGCATTAATCATGTTTTAGGGGTAGAGGAAAAAATGTTTGCATAAAAAAAAGAATTTGCACAAAAGTATACACAGATTCCCAACGAACGCAGAAATCCCGCCCGGACGCACCCCGGTTACCACTAAAACTAGGACATGTCCGGGGAAACCCGAACGCTTAGTAACCCTACATATACGGACGAAGTACGTACAGGTATAAGAACTATATAGGATTCATGTTTTGAGAATTTTTTCTATTTTACCGTAGTCAGAGCTGGGTAATTCCTAGTTAAAAAGTAATTAGCAATTACAATTACTTTTTTCGTATAATTTGTAGTTCTATTGAAGCATTTTTTTTTTCTTAAAATAATTTGGAATTGTAATTGCAGCAAAATCTATATAGGAATTGTAATTTGTAATTACATTATTTAAATTATCTAATTACAATGGTGACACTCGACAAACTTTTCCAGGTCAATTTTTACTGTCGATCCTTGACTGAACTGCTGACAAAATGAAACTATTTAAAAAAAAGTGATATAGTGGTTCAGTGGTTTCCTATCATACTTACAAGTTTACAAATATCACAACTACTGATTGATAAATTGTTGTACATGTTTTTACATGTTTGGAGAGTTATACCTTGTTGATAACATGTTTAGGGTTTCCAACAAATTTTTTTGCTTGCATTTATCTTGATGGTAATTTTTAATTATTTCTTGTTGCTGATTTCTATCTTCTATATCTTCCAGAACCTTTGAACAGTTTTTAAATTTATATGAATTGTCCAAATGTTTACTCAAGACGGAATTAAAATTTCTATAACAATTTCGGTTTGAAGAAAAGCAAGAATATGATGTATTTGGTACAATAAGGTGGTACAATGGTACTTTCATTCATTTTATGATATCTTTTTCATAGTTATCTACTGAATTTTTATCATGAAACGCTGTTTTAAATTATTAGAGTTTTGAAATAAGCTTTCAGTTACTTTCTCTGAAGAATTTGTTTTTACTGAATCAATTTCTTTCGTTTTTACTGAAACAAATTTTATTTGATTTTTGCAAAATTTAATGGGGCAGATTATGTCGGTAATAAACACAAAATGATTTTTTATGTTTGTGTTTACTGTAACGTCATCATTTTCCTTATTTAAGTTTTAATCGTTTAAGTCAGGAAGTTCACCAATTACAGGCATGTCATTATTATTGCCTTGGAAAAGCTGTCTATTAAATTCTTGAACATAATTGTACAAATCAAATATATCAGCATTGTCGCATTTTGTCTGATTTCTAATTAACATGACGTTGACATTGTGGCCTAGATAGTGCCCTAGCATTATTGTTTAGTACACCTTTGTTATAGAGAACTTTGTAGTCGAATTCCTCAAGACGCAATGTCCAACGAGCAAATTTAGAGTTGGGTTGCTTTAAGGAGAACAACCATTGAAGTGACTTGTGATCTGTAACAATTTTAAAGTTTCTGCCGTAAAGATAAGGGCGAAAGTACTTGCTGGTCCAAATAATAGCAAACAACTTTTTTTCAATGACAGAGTAGTTTATTTCGTGCTCAGTAAAGCGTAGACTACAGCGAGATCTGAACCAATGGGACCTTAGAATAGGACAACTCCAAGAATATAATTGCTAGCGTCCGTAGTAAGGATGAACGGTTGCTCAAAATCTGGATACTTCAATGTAGCATCGCTTATTTTTTATTTTTTACAGAGTTCGAAACAATTTTTGTATCCCGGGTCGGAAATGTTTATAATTTTATGCTTTCTAGGTAAGCAGTCAGGGGTTTTGTGATTTGAGCAGAATTCATTATGAACTTGCGAAAATACTATCAATCCTAAGAGTCCTTTAAGCTCTTTAGGAGTTTTTGGAATTGGATATTTGGCAGTAGCACTTATTTTACTAGGGCAGAGGTTTATGCACTCTGTCATAATCACATTACCGGGATAGGTGACTTATTTCCTCAAGAATTCTTTCGTATCGAGTTGGATCTTAAATAGAAGTTACGTAATCAATTGAAATTCGGAACTTTATTCCTTTGAACTTATCTATATTTTCTTGTAATGAAATAGAAAATATTATGATGTCTTCCCTTCCAGATGTACTGCACAAGACTCATCCGGTAGCTTGTTCAGGACGTCATTCAGCTCTTTGTAACGTACTGGGAGCACTCCAGAATCCAACCGACTTCCTGATGAACTCATAATAACCATTCTCGACTGTGAATGCGTCTTTGATGCATTCACAGAATCCAGATGCTAGGTCTATACTAGTGAAGTACTGGCTTTGGTCTAATTTATCCAACACCGAGGATATATTAGGAATCGGATGTCTGTCCTCTGATTGACATTGGGATAATCAACGACTACATGTACCTTAGGGGTGTTTGAAGGGTCTTATTTCTTTGGCACTATCCATGTTTTACGGCATTGGAGATTGCTAGCTGTTTATCTTTGAGTGAAATATGTCTGAGCATAAAATTAGTAATTGCATAATCTTCTGCTTTTCTTCTAAATTGCATTAATCCAAATAAACTTTTGAAGAATAAAATTTTGGTTTAGAATTTTCAGTGTTATTTAATTTGGAATTATGAATAGTTCCTCTGGAATGCCATTGAAAGGTTTCGATAAGTTTACTGACACTGACTTTTGTGTTCCATTAATTATGAAACTGTAAGCAAAATTATTTTCGACTTTCATAAGTGAATCAGGAATTTCTAAATTACAAAATTTCTGACCTTCCAAAAATAAAACACTATTTTCTACGTGGTAACCTCAACATTTATCAATTGTTCACACTCGGTATTGACTGTAATTTGATTACTATAATCAGATAATTGTTTATACAGAATATTGATTTTAGCTGCCGGTAAAATTAATTTACTAAAATTTAAATGTAGGTTTGCTTTTAACAATTTAAAATTATCTATCCCCAGTAAGTAATCAAGGTATTTATGAAATTTAAAAATATGAAGTGTGAAAGGAATATTTGTATTCATGGTATAGGAATATCGGTGTTCTTAATAGCTTCAATGTGAACCACATTAACATACCAGCAGGTGACTATAGTTTGTATTTTTTAAGTTCTTGCAGGTCGTTTACTGATTTTATTGGTCAATATGATATACAAATTGCTCTGAATAAATGCTTAGATAACACATTAATAAGCAGATATGCTTCGGTAATTGAGTGCAGGTTACCTCATCATTTTAGCTAATATTTACATTTTGTTATTGCACTAAATGCAAACTAAATATAGAAAGAAGGTATAAGATAATCAGACCTATAACTTTACATGGCGTTGACACTATTTGTAACTTTGCGCGATATAGGCAGTATGTATAACATTTTATAAAATATTAGTAGTAGGGGATGGCCGATTCTACCAAAGTCAATCGCCTGGATCATAACCAAATGCATTCTAATCTTCTTCTTTTTGCTCTTCTTCTTTTTGTTATTCTTCTTCCTCTTATTATTCTTCTCGCAGTCATTTTTGGAGAAGCTAATGACGCGTTATGTGATGACGCGCTAAGTGATGCTATACTAATGACATATAATCTAATAAACACTTGATGCATGTTTTTGTCTAATAGATTTCGCGTCCTCTTTTTTTTTCAATGTAAATAATCATTATAATACGGCTCGACACCAATTTATAGCTTTCGTTCTCTCGTTGTAATCTCGTTATAATCTTCGATCTCATTTCTTTTTCTTCACGCAGTCATTGTGGAAATGCTATGCTAATAGCTTGGATTATAGAATCTAACAAACTATTGATGTATGTTTTTTATCTAATAGATTTCATTTCATACACTCTTTTTCATTGCTCGTATATTTTCATGTATTTCCGCCGTAAATGTAAATAATCAATATAACACAGCTCAACAACAATTTACAGCTTTTGTTTTCTCGTTCTAATCGCGTTCCTATCTTATTCTAATTCCAATCTTACCCTTCGATCTAATCTTCTTCTTATGCAATCAAGCATTCATGGAAATATTATGCTAATGACCTATATAATCTAATAAAGTCGTTTTTGGTTTTGGACACATTTTCCATTATTCGTTTGGCTTCCTATATTGCCACAGTGAATGTAAATAATCATTATAACACCGCTCACGACAAGGCATGATATGATGATGCCGGTAGTGCAGATCTCTGTGCAATAAGTTGTATACACTTTAATTTACTATTTATAACATAATAGATATAATTTTACAATTTAATAATATAGAAAATCCTATGTAATTATATACAGTAAAACACACGGGCTATTCATATGATAACTCAAATATAGTAAAACTCATAGAAATCGGGCTTAAAAATATAGCAGATCCAACAAACAAAATAGGTATGAAAATGGCGTATTTTTTCCTCATTATGTTTTCCCCATTGTAATTATCGATCATAAAACAGCATACCACTTTTCACAAAATAAATTAATATAAATAATTAAATATACTAATAAAAATTATAAATAGAAATATACAATTAATTAATGACTAACTTATTTTTACACATCCATATGCGATACCTCACATTCAATAAATTCATCCTCGGACAATAAAGAAGAGGGAGCATTGTAGTGGTCCCTTGTTAATGTGGATATATTATCATCGCAAATGTATCTCATGTCATCGTAAGGGGATAGGGCTAATTTATTCTGGGCCTGAGTGAAAACATCATGTCCTACAGATCGAAAATTCAGCTGCGCGCTACGAAGTAATGTTTTTTCCAATAAACAAATCCGAAAATCTTCAAATAAAATATTATTTTTGACGACATCTTTTCAATACTTTTGATTTTTTTGTTATCACAGTCTCAGCTATTTGACAATATATGTTAAACCCAGAAATTCGTACATTAAAGTCCCTGCATATTCGTCTTTCATGAGACCAGGATTTGTTTTTCTTTGGAGTGGAATTTGGTAAGGATTGGATGAGGAAAAATTCGAAGTATCAAATTGGGTAATGTTCAGTCTTCTATCATTATACAGATTATCAATCTCAATATGAAGTGTAAATGAATCCATCTAACGGAGTCCAGCCTTAGAACCATAAGTTGGTTAAATGAATTTGTAGAAAAAGTCATACATTAACCATTTTGACACTTCAACACGGAACAGCAAACCTGATGTAAATGGGCTTGTTGCAGCCAAGCTGATGTAAATAGGTTTGTCGTAAACATACTCAACAGGAGATAAGTGAGTAGAGACAAGATCTTCGGAGAACATCGCAATATCTCTAAAATTTAGGTGAGTTGGAATAAATTTCCGACGAACCGCGGGTGGATTGCCATTTCTGTTATCAGTTTTTTATCTTTATCAACACCCATATTTTACAGAAGTTCACTGTATGTGTGTGTAACTGAATACACACTAACTCTGTTTTGAATCTTTCTCATCGGATAGAAATTATTTTCAAGTTGATACAAAATATGAAACAACTTGACTTTATAAATGTTGTTGTACCTACATAGTACATTGGTATACATACTGTGTTTTAATATTGAACGAAAATGCATGTTTGTTAATTAGTTTAGTTTTGCAATTTTGCTCGACTAATATTAAATATCTTTAATCAATTACACTTTAATGAATATTTAATTGAAATGAAATCTTAAAATATCAACTAAACTTCGATTTCTTTTTACTAATCAGTGCTCAATTCTGTTGTATAAATTAGAGGGCTACTTTATTATTATGGTTTACAGAATTGACCACATACATGTAAATTACTTTAGCTTTAACAACTGTAAATCCTACAGGATTTCGTATGTGCCTGGAAAGTTGCGGAGTCTTTATTTGCGAGACGTCAGGCAGAATCCACTCCGTTGTCTGGACTATCAAAAATAACTCGCTGATTAATATTTTCATATCTACAATATCACAATATTTAATACAATGTTAAGCGAAAGTACTGTGGGGTCATACTCACGATATCTCCTTGTTTTACAACTTAACGTTGTAGTTCACTAAAGCAAAGTAACACAATCTTTGTCTCAAACCAATCCTATGCATTATCATTTACTTCTGCTCTGTATTTCATGACATATTTCATGTTTGCACGTATTTCATGCCCTAATCGGTCAACATTAATAAATAAATTAATTTGCTAAGAACTAAAACACATTTCTTTACGGTGTAATTAATTTTTATTGAAGTTTGTGCAATAAAAGAATATTATAAATGTGAATGATAAATGAGCAAGAGTAAAAGTTACATTCATTTATATTGAAGTACACGTTTACGGTAGAAAAATGCATAAGACAATATCCATAAAAGTCCACAGTCAATAAGAAATCTATAAATAATATCTGAATCCATTTAATTAGTGCAACAAACTCCATTCGCAGAACACCTAAAAATTATAAAGGACAATATGTTAAGTTATTCTGGTTTCATAGAAATTAAACTATAGCGTATGTTTCATATCTAATAACCAACTTTAGACTTACAGCCATTAATCAATATAGTAAATGCATTTATTACTTCTGCTAACAAACTACGTTCTCCTTTAAAAATTATAGAGTTCGCAATATTTTAACAAAGTCCTAAGAAAGTTTGTAGACGCATTCAAGTTATAAACATAAATAAAGCTCTAGCTTATTACTCTACTAGATATGAAATTGTCAATCGAAACGGAGGTGTTAAGCGTGTCATATACTTCGATTATAAAGTTTGTCCAAGGTACCAAGACCTTTTAGTAACTATCTAGTGATAATAGAATGTTCCCAAAAGCTCTTAGAGTTTACAAAAATACACATAAACATAATATTAAATTGAATAATCGTATTTTCTTTTATCATTTATTGGTTACGGACTGGTTTCAAACCATAATTTTTAGGTTATTCTTCAGCACCAAACGCCTACATATGTATACAAAATAAGACTCTTTCCTATTTTATTTTATGAATTATTGTAATTACAGTTTTGGAAGCCTATTTGTTTTTGTTTCATAATATTTACTATACACCAGCAATAAAGTATTATATAAAAAATGTATAAAAGATTAGTTCTGGCGTATGTTTGCTTATGTTTCTTCTTTTTTCTTTTTTTCCTTTCTATTTTGTTCTCTCTTGGCTGAATTTGTTTTTCCTTCTTCTTCAATGATTTCTTTAGTGGATTTATTCCTTTTCGTTTGTGACTGTGTTTTTATTTTGATGTAAATTTATTTATTGGTTTTCTTTTTGGATGGTGAGTGAGGTATATTGTGGTTTAAAGTGTAAATCAATTTGTTCATTGAGTAGTTTTCCGGTGTTTGTCTGACTTTCAATTTCTTGTGGCTTTAAGGGTAAAAGTTTTCATCCCCTTTTTCCGGTATTTAATATTTCTGTACCTTCTTTGTTGATTTTGTGGTTGTTTTCAAAAAGGTGCTGTCCGAAGTTTGTCATATTGTTTTTGGAGTGTTCTTTTATTCTCGTTGTAATTAGTCTTCCTGTTTTCCCTATATATTCTTTATTGCACTCACAGGTTGTATTATAAGGCGCACCTTGTCCCATGATGTCTTTCTTATTCAAATTAGAACTTCAACTATTTAAGAGTTTGTATGCTGCTACGATGTCATGTCTTTGTTCAACAGTTTTTTGTCATCTTACGGAGTAGGTAAACATTCTATACATTTTTTGGGTTTTTTGTGGTTCATCTAATGTTAAACTGTGAAATTCATTTTAGTTTTCTCTCTATCTATTTTCTTGAGTATTATTTTATTAATAATATGTTTTGGGTACTGGTTACTTTTTGCTATTTATTTGATAATATTTAATTCTCTTCCTCTTCTATCTTCTGTTTGAGGTATGCCTAGGACTCTATTTGTAAGGCCATGGAAAGATATAAGTTTCTGATCGTTTGCATGGTTTAAAGTGTATGGGATTAAGATATCTGCCAGTGTTTCTTTTCTGTATATACCAAAAATTATTTGGTTATTTTGTTTTTCTAAAATTATATCTAAAAAATTAATTTTCTTTTCTATTCTATTTCCAATGTACAGTGGAGGTTTTTGTGTATTGTGTTTAGGTCTGTGTGAAATATCTCTAACACTTCTAGTGCAGATGCCCAGATACAGATTATGTCATCCATATATTTGCTCCAGTGTAGCATAATATTCTTTTCCAGCGTACTATGTATTATATTTTCTATATGGTTTAAAAATTTGTTTGCTAATATAGAGGCTATGTGGGAGCCTGTCGGTAATTCATCTTACATTTTATAAAATTCTTTGTTGAATTCGTAGTAGTTTTGTTTTGTACACCATTCTATGAGTTTTATTAAGTTATTTCTGTCTATTACATCACCAATATTTTCTTTCATGTTTTTTTTCTGTAATTTGTAATGTTTCTTTTATCGGAACGTTTGCATACAGATATTTTACATCGAACCATACTATTATAAAGTCTGAAGGTAGTTGTAGTTCCTTTAATTTTTCGCAGAGTTTTGTTGCATTATTGACTGCATATGTAGGTTTCAATTTTAAATAGTTTTTTATAATATTGTTAAGAAATTTTTATAAGTAGTTTGTGGATGTTTCATGGAAGGTTACTACTAGCCTAATCGATTCTTCTGGTTTGTGGAGTTTTTTTATCTTATAGTTGTGGAGTTTGCTGGTTTATCGCTGTCAATTATTCATCATTGCATTTTTGTCTCATCAATGAATTTTTGGTTGGGGTTCCTATTTAGTTTGTTAAATTTGTTTTCTTATAAGAATTATTGTGTTTTCTCAATATATTGTTGCTTTTCTATGTTTACCATACTTGCCCCCCTTTGTCCGTTTCTAGAATTATAATATTATTTTCCAGCATTTTGTTGTCTCAGGTTTTTAATAACTGTATGTTTTTAATATATTTGGGCTTTTTGGGTATATTTTCTATTTGGCGTTCTGTATTTTTGAGAAATTGTGAATACCGTATTCCTAGATTTTTCTCATTTGTGTTTTTTAATTGATGTGTCTAGTTCAATGGCCAATATTATTAAATCTTGTTTTTTATTTGGTGCATATTTTTGTCGTTTTGTAACAGGTTTGCTGCTCCCGCTTGTGTAATCTGCATAATGATTAAATTAGTATAAATTTTGTTAACAGATGATAGAAGAGGAAAAAAATTAAATATCATCAGACAAATAGCAAAAAGTATAGAGTATCCAATAGATATAATTAATAAAATAATACTCAGAAAATAAGATAGAGTTTTAACAGAATCAAAGTCGTCTACGGTAGCCAAAAGTAATCCTGATATATAAGATGCTTATCTTAATAGATACAGAAAACAAATATATATTAAAAATCATTTGTGTCTGTTATAGAATTTGTTTTATTGATATCATCAAAAATATGTGGAACAATATTTTCTTGGATGAAATATGGATATTCCAGAACGGCACGACTTATAGATCCTGGCAGGATGAAAATATCAATGTCAAAAGTGAATAAAATCTGCAATTGATGGCAAAAGGTACATGTATTATCCTGCGTGTATTATCCTGCCGGTAATAACGATGGTACTACTGAAAATTCATCGCTCATATTTTTGCCTCATGCATTTAACACAAAAGATCCATATTACCATGGTGAGATAAATGCTGATAACTTTTAAAAGTGGTTTGTTAATAATTTGAAACGACCGTCTATGATAATTATGAATAAAGCTAGATATCATAGCACTGTTGAAAAAGATACACCCACAGGCGCAAAAGATGGCGGAAAGAATGTATCCAGCAATTGTTATGGTCTAATCAAATAGTATATGAGCCGAATATGTTAAAAACTGAGTTGGTAATGCGTGTATCTAGGTACCATCAATTGCATCAATAATTTTAACTTCTGAAAATTATTACTTTTTTAGGCTTGGAACCACTTATATTTGATATCAACGCAGACGATGAAAGAGATGAAGATGGAGATGAGAAAGAAAATATTAATACTATTTAATCTCACAATAACGACAATGCGGCCAGGATAACTGACGTTCCATTTTACATCCATTTTAGACTTTCATTCACTTTTGACATTTTTGCTCATATATTTCTCTTGAAATCAGTCCTATACACGATAACTGAAATCCAGTGATCGTGAATTTGATTCTTATGCATTTAGTTTAAAAAAAATATGTTGCAGTTTACAGTTTTCTCTACCCGAATCGTATTTTTGTTAAAAGCGAATTGAGAATACGAAAATTTGCATCCGCATGTAGGAATTGCACTGTCAATATCAAGTGTTGCAGAATTAAATAACAAGTTTCTGAATTTAAAATTTGTAAGAAATATTTAAATTAGTTACAAAATAAATACTATAATGAAGAGTAGTAGTTAATTAGCCAATAAACAAATTCAGTTAAATGTACTTGAAAAATATAAGAGTACCTATAAGGATGAATTTAAAATCGACAATATTTTCGTCTCTCAGCAGTATACTTCATATATGATTCCATCACAGATAATGTTGGTACTCTACTGAGTAATTAATAGGTGCACTTTGAGAATGTTGAATAGTTCTTGGTTTTGCATGTGTATTAAGTGTATTCTTTAGAAACTTCATACAGGTTATCCGTATTTCGAAGTGACAATATGGGTAACTTGTATTTGAAGAGTAAGAAAATTAAATAAATTAGCTAATTGTATTGGTTTGAAATGCCATTAAGAATTCTTTTTATAATATTAGTTTGCATGACCAATTTGGTTAAAGCTAATATGAAAAAACATGTAGTGCTCTATCTGTTACAATTTCTTGGATATAAAAGGTAAAACTTACCGTCTCTTCCAAATAATTTTGCCAGTTAAATTAATATTCCGTACTGAACCGCTTGCGCGATACTCGCCTGAAATAATAAAACAAAGAAAAGGAATTGGTAAATGAAAACAATAAATAAATTTCTTGCATCGTTCTGTTCATTACATATTTATATATTCTAATTGACTAGTGGAATGACTGTAATGATTGGAATTTATATATTGCATACTAGATGCATGAATAGGAAATTAGAGAACAAGATTTAGGGAAAAAATGTCTTATCAAAAACACATACAAGATCTCTTACAGGAATAACACTGCTGATAACAGAGTAACAATCAATTACATAATACAAAAAAATTGTGGACGTGATCGCCACCCCATCCTTTATATACTGGAAGTCCTAGGTGTTGATCCAAAAATCGCCTAGCCAATAAATCGCCAACCCATTAATTCCCCGGTTCCCTTGCTTACCTAGGGCTCGGTCAGGTTCGTTGTGCGCTTTGTCGCGATTTCGGCCACTCTTGCCTCAGTTTTTCTCCGTATTTGCCTACGTCACGGACAGCTCCGCTATCCGTTTTGCTATGGGTTACTATGCCTAATTTCTAAAAGAGCATTCTGGCATGAGAAACACGCCAACCTGACTTGGTCTTGTGAATTCGTCTGTGCACGAATTCGCCAACCCATTAATTCGCTGGGCCCGTATCTGCATGCAGCGCGGCCTGTGTCGCTGTTCGCTTTGCCGCTGCCTACGACCGCTCTTGAATCATTTATTCCCAGTATTTGCTTACGGTGCGGAGAGCTCCGTTGTCCGTTTTGCCATGGCCTACGACCGCTCTTGACTCTTTATGGGTAATTTCTAAAAGAGTAGTGTGGAGTACTTTGCACGCCAGACTGGCTTGGCTTTGTAAATTCGTCTGTGCACGAATTTGCCCAACCATGAAATCGCTGGTCCCCGTATTCTCTTACGTCGCGTATAGTTTCGCTGTCTGCTTTGCCGCAGCCTACGGCCGCAGTAGTTGTCTAGGGCGTAGTTTTGCCATGCCCTATAACCCTCTTTTTGGGTAATTTGACCCCATTTGTGCGAAGGCTTGGCCTTGTGAATTCGTCCATGCTAGAATTTGCCAACCCATTAATTCAGTGGTCCCTTCTTCCCCGTGTCTTTGCACAAAAGGAGGCCCTAGGTCTTCACTTGTATCCAAAGTTTTATTTTTCCAACTTTGATAGGAACTGAGATATTTAATGCAGTACAATAACCGGTTTCGAAAAAATGGATCGCAAAGATTACAAACGAGTTACACGGAGATGAATGATAAAAAAATAGAGAAATATGTTTTACAAAGTAAAGGTAACCTCCTTTCTCTTCATTCATGTTATGGTAGAAAAGGTACAGGGTCAGTAGGTGCGAATGGGGAGGGAAAAGGTGTTAAGAAAATAGAAATATAACCTGAGGGAACCAAAAAAGGAAATTGAAAAAAGGGATAGAGCCAGTGAAGGATGTTGAAAAAAGATAATGGTTTTGTCTTTTTTTTCTTGTTTTTAGTCCCTCAGGAATTTGGGTTTTGTTACTTTTATTTTTACGTTTGGTTTTACTTTTTTTATATTAATAGTTTTTTAGGTTTTTTTTAACGGAAGAGCTTTCTTCTCTGGTCTGTCAGTCAACAATAGAAAAAGAGTAAAGAGGGTAAAGTGGAAAAAGAAGAAAAACTATTTATTGAATTTCCTTTGTATATTGTGAAACATTACTTGTATATGTATGTTGTATTTTATAATGTTTATGCCAATAAAAGTTACTATTATTATTAGATTAAAAGATTTGAATTGCTACTACTACTACTACTACAATATAACATTTATAATTTTTTAGGTTAAATTAGAATTGTTGTAGTTTTGTTCTTCTGAGGATGGCTAATTAACCGAAAATGTTATAGAATATTTAATAAAATTTGTGTTATGACTAATCAAAAACCTGAGTGTTGTGATTTCATACTAAATATTATTGTTTGGATTCCTTTCGCATTTTTTCATACGAAAATATGCTACTATTTTATTTTTACGTTCAACTGTTTACATGCTTTTCAGTTTTTTTTTAAATTACAAGTAAGGTTTTATTTAATAAAATTAATGGTTTCATTAATTATGTATTAAGGAACTATTTTAAACTAACCAGATTATCAAACTGTTGCCTTTTTATTTGTAATTTAATTAGAGACGATATTGGTAAATTATTACAAACCCATGTCAAAGTATCAAATATATTCCTGTGCAATGTAATTTAAATTACCTCAATAATTTTGAATTAAAATTATATTATTATTTAAAACAAACACATCTTTCCTCTGCTCTCATAAAATGCGCCAGATATTCATAATTTATTAGCCAATTTTGTTAAATTATGTTACATTTTTAGAGACAAATGTGTATATTACTAATTTACATGATATGTTATATATAAAAATTAAAATAATATATGAGTTATTAAAAAATCTCATATTATAAGATAGTTATACAGAATGAATTAAAAATAATAATACTTCAGCGAAATTTAAATAATATGTCTCGTATATTTTGTATAATTAAATTTCTCTTACCCTCCACGTCCAGCTTCAGTGTTCGGAACACATACATGCATTATCACCAACATGACAATTACAAAAGCAAAAGAGAATTTCATTTTGAAAAAGTTGTTGTAATAAATTACAATAAAACTGTTACACTGTTAGTGGTGATATGCTTTTATATCTAGAAAATGTTTATTTATCACTCAAATCTTTATTATTTGAAATAATAAATTTTTATTCTTATTAATAAAATTCTAATCATTTTCTACAAACAATGACGGTGTAAAATTTTTAACAACGAATTTTATGTTTGTACATACAATTTTAATTTATTTTTGAAGGTTGAAAATGTAAAGTTTTATAATACTCAAAATTAGTGTTCTTTATTATCTTACATATCTATATATATAAAAATCAATGTATGTCTGTATGTATGTATATCCTTTATGCCTTTCTAGACCATACATCTGATCGACATGAAACTTTAGGAATTTGTTGAGTACACTCCCAGGAAGGTTTCTGTGAAATTAGTTTTTTGAAATTTTA
>WYDF02092753.1:0-10843 GCA_009867245.2 Adranes taylori | reverse complement strand
AATTTAATTTAATTTAATTTAATTTAATTTAATTTAATTTAATTTAATTTAATTTAATTTAATTTAATTTAATTTCAAATTTGTCAAAAATACCAAAAGGGTATCTATTTGTTGCAAATGTAACTGTTTATTGAAAGAAAGTGGTGGAAAAGTTCATTAAACGGTTTTGCCAGTAAATATAATAATAAATCGCCTCCGTAAAAGAAATACGTTAAGTCGTAAAACTTAAACTAAAAAACTTCGTTACAAATATTTAAATGCGAAAATATCCTATACATTTATAAGGATGCCCTTAGTTTCTTGGCGAAAGTTCTTACAGCATGTTTATCCTTTCAGAATAAACACGTGAAGAATTTGCGTAGCTATATGTTTTCCTATGCGGATCAGATGTTGTTAGCGTTTATATCTTTCTCACGACGGCAAGTCTCTTGAGCTTGTTATCGCGATTTTATTGATTGGATTTTAGGTTTAAACATATTATTTCTATATAACATGAATTTATTAATATTATTTATTATTTTCTAATTAGTTTTACTAATCTGATTTATTAATTGGTATATTACATTGGTTTCAAAAATTTTATTAGATTTGATTAGTCAATTTATATATTCTATTAGCGGATTACTCATTGAATTGATGAATTATTTGTGAATTACTAATTGAAATCGTTAACAAAATGAATTAATGATAATCCGGTATCAACTTTTTGTTATTAAGCCGTTCGATGGTGTGTTAGTAAGGTGTTTTTTGTAGTTTTTTCTTAGAAAAGTGTATTTGTAGGTGTTATCTCTACTGTTCTTTCGGCGTTGAAGGAAGAATGTGGATTTTAGATCAGTGAATTGATAGATATGCAGTCGTTTGTTATGTTACGGATTATGGGTCACTACCATACTACTGCTATTGGAAAGGTCACTGTTTAAGTCGACGTTTTCGGTTGGTTCTATGGTTAATTAAGTGTAATAGTGAGGGAATAATTTTCGAGAAGGACGAGGAAGCCATCTTGTCGATTGACGTGTTGACTGACTTTTGACCTAATAGCACACACAATGGGTTTTCGTTAAAATTTTGTAATGTTTATGTAAGCATTGGGTTGCTCGTGTAGTGTGAATATGTGTTATTAGTGTTACCTTGGTTACTGCTCAAGTCAGATATAAGCTGATTTAGTATGTTTTAAATTTTTGGGTGTTGTTCCATCTAGCATGCTTACGGCCATTTTGATATTTATAGGATGGTTCGGTTTAGTCATGAAGCCTTAAAGTTGTCATGCTGAAATAAACTAGATATGTCATGCTGAAAATAAACGATAGAGGGCTTGTATGGGTCGCTCCAGCTATTCGAAATTAAAATCCTGTCTTCCAAGTGATACATTTTTCTCGTGGTTTCAATGACGGCGTACGTGGTTTCGTTTCCTGCGTTCCGGTGGAGTTTGGGATGTAGGCTAGCGTCTGGCTGGTGCCTTTGTGCGTTAGTAGCATAAATGTGTCCAAATTTGGTAACATCAAGTGAAGTCCCGAACGAACGTTGGGGACTAAGTATTTTATTTGTTTAGCGTTATTAAATTGGAAGTTTAACACCTAATTATTGAATTAGAATTATTCTGATTTTCCCAATCCATTTTATCAAATACATATTGAGCAGGCGCATTTCGAGATTTAAGTGAATTACAGTCAACTGTTACAAATCTTTATAGTTATCTAATAGTTTTATCATAAAATGTTTTAAAAATAATATTTATGCTCTTTTTAGTGCTTGATCATTGAAATTCATAATGTCAGATGTAGTTCATATCTAATTTAGATTCTTTAGCCAATCGTAATAATATCGGCGCAGCTTTGCAACGAAACTGCACGTAACACGTTAACTTAATTTGTTGTAAAAGAGCATGGTTCCTTAGGCCTTGAAATTGCCAGTGGAATTTCCTACCGTCTTAGCATTTGAATTAGTAAAGTCTATTGAAAACGGAGGACTGTAAATATTATTCCAGTAATGGTCCCTGAGGGTTTTAGTTGGCAGATACCATATTTGGTGACTCCGGCAGTGTTTGGCTTGCGGGAATGTATTTGCTGTTAAAACAACATTCTCAGTTCTAAACTATTCTTACAACAACACGCTAAATAATATTTAACATTAGATCATTATTTTTATTATTTATGATGTTTAAATCTGGTTTAAAAATGTTACGATTAGTTTAAAAAATTATTCGATACAAGATTGTGAAAGTGCGTCGCACTTTTTACTATCTATTGTGTTATGTGTCGATGATTTCATTAATTTTAAGAAGTACAATTTTTATTTTGAATACAAAATGACCAATAAATATATGTATGTATTTTTGTTTTGCTTAAATGATCGTTGACTGAATTAATTAAAGATTTCATCAATTTAAATCACTTGGCACTTGATCATAAATAAATAGTGAAATTGAACTTAATGAACTCGTTTCTATTATTTAAATGCTTTATTATTGTTTTATTTGTAATTTTGTTTTAATTTATGTTGAGTAATAATGTTAATATATATTTTGTTTACTTTTTGGTACATACTTAGAAAGATAATTAAAAATTTATTGATTCATTGGTCCCATCTTTCATTTTTCATATATATCAACCTACGTAAAACTATGTAGGACCAACTTGCATAAAATGAAGGTTGATCAATAAAATTAATCCCAGGAAGGTTGATTCTGGTATTTTCAGACGTTTGGATCCTTCAATTTTGGACCGGTATGCTACAGCTGCTGATAATATTTCCACAAGAACCATAATCAGTGCAGAAGATCCTTTCGTTAGCATGCTCCATTAATATCACAAATTGCTCCTCTTGCCTAAAAAGATTAATCAACCATATAGATGCCCGAATTGCATGCGAGTTATTTTTTTCTAATATCCAATGTAGAACCAAAGCTTAAAAAATGATAAAGTTTAAGAAAAATGTCGTTATGGATGAGAGTGACAGATTGGTGAAGATTATGTATCTGGCTGAAATGAATGAGGTAAAAAGGAACATATGAATGGTTTCTGAAGAGAGCACAAACAAATGAATAGATAGGCTGATGGCTGCATTAATGATAGAATAAGGAATGGAAGAGGCTTGATTAATGAAGTGAAAGAGAGAATGAAAGATGTAGAAAAGCATCAGAGAGATGGAAGAATAAGAAATATCAGATATAATAAAAGATATAAATGGATAAAAGCTGCATATTTAACGTAGCATGGAAGATAGGAGAATGATTGCGAGATTCAGATGTGGAAGTAAAGAGACTGGATGGATGAGGGTAGAAAAATGTGTAGTATGTGTGGAGAAAAGAAGGAAAAGTGGGATCACTGGGCTAAAGAATCTAAAGAAATAGGGATGAGAGAGAATTAGCAGAGACTTGGAGAGTATGTTTAGGACAAGAGGGCAGGAAAGAAAAGCTAAGAGTAGATGAGTATGCGACAGATATTAAGTATCAAATAAGTAATGGAGTGTGATTAGTGGGGTTGTCGTCGGAATGCGCCTTTCTCGATTCTCCAGTGGTTGAAGTGGTAGAAGATTTAAATGTCAATAAAGGTTTATGTTATTAAAGCTAATAATTTAAATATTAATTATTTAATTAATTAAAACAAT
Source organism: Adranes taylori (assembly GCA_009867245.2). NCBI lineage: Eukaryota > Metazoa > Arthropoda > Insecta > Coleoptera > Staphylinidae > Adranes > Adranes taylori. The sequence continues at coordinate 7,237 of WYDF02092753.1, read as the reverse complement.
TATTCCATCTCCAAAAATGTAATCAATCGTATAACATCTGAAAATAGTTCCGAATGTATTTTACCTCAATAAGTCGTTGTTTAAAACATTTAAGCAAATGCAACAACAAAACCTTTTTTGGATTATGATATTTCTGATTCTAAATTCAAACAATTCCAAATAAAAAGAACTAAAAGCGATATTGTAACGCCAATAGATATTAGACATACTCACTTCATGGGATTCTAATGTAGAGAACTTTAAATATTTTAAATAGATGATCTAAGGGAAATGCGATTTATTCTATGAGAAAAGAATAGCTACACGCGTACCGAATGTACTCGTGGAAGAAGTTTTTAACGCAGGTGTTACTTTGCAGATGTACGAGAGGAAACAAATTACCGAGACGGAAAAGAAATTATTGTCAAAGAAGAAAATGAAGCAATTTTACGCGAATAAGTGTTTATGCTCCTGTATGTTACAGAGAGAGAGATAATTGAAAAAAATATTTAAGTATCAGCCGTCTAAAAATAATTTGAGAGCAAAAGTAAGATGCAACAAACTTCTCTTCGAAGTTTACTACGCTAGGTGGCGACACAATCGACCGAAAATATAAAAGGCAAAATTCATTAGACCAAGGGGCAGAACTTTATTACAAGTTCATGAGTTCAGTATTTAAAGTTTATTTTAATACCTGTATTTGTTTTCTTGTGAGTACTATGGCTGATGTGCAAATATAAGTTAGACATTTATTTTATTATATATTTCAGTTAAAGGAATAGAAGCACCTTAAGTTCTGTTGATTTTATTCCGAATATATAATTTCATAAAAACTAACAAACGATTAACTTTTATATTGATTACCAGTTATCTTTCATATACTGTATACGTATGTAATACCTATAGGTATATGAAAGATATAGGATTCGTGTTTTAACATTTTTTTCTATTTCACCTTAGTACGTCTTTTGCTTTGAAATTACTGCAATCCGTTAATACGCACTTCATATGGGGCGAACAATTGCATATAAAAAGTTTTGTGTAAAGAAAATTGTCTTGCTCAAAAATTTAAAGAAGGGTTGATTTTTCGGTGTCTTTGTACGTATGTTCGTATGCACGTATGTCTGTATTTTCAAGAATTTCTCCTTCCCTTAGGGACCGATCTAGATCAACTTTGGTAAACAGATGTAGACTATGAATCAGTAGAAAAGTTTTTTTCATTTCTTTTTTATAAATCCAATATGGACGACAGGAGCCATTTTTTTTGTTCAGAAATTTCGTATTCAAACTAGGAGGTAGAAATTTTGCACATATAGTACCTTGTATTATGCGTCGAATAAGACGCATGTTACCAAATTCTATAGGAAGCGGTGTTGCCACGTTTGCAGTTTAACAAACTTTTTAAAATATCTCAGGAACAATAAAAGATAGGTTATTCGAATAAACTTTCTTGTATCGGCTATCTAAAGGCCTTTCAATTTTGTAGGAAACATTTTTTTTCTAAAATCACAATTTAACATGCATGCGGGTGTTTTTGTGAAACAGAAATAAAACTTAATAGAGTAAATAATGAAATGAATATTTCTTATTAGTTGTGTCTCGAAAAATTGTTCACCACGCCGGGACCAGAACCCGGACCTCTCCATGCCAGTCGAATGCTCTTCCAATTGCGCGAACGGGCACTTATTCGAAGACACAAATAATTTTTAATATGTATTTGTTTTCCGTATCTATTAAGCTAGGCAACTTATATATCAGGATTTATTGTGGCCAGCTGTTTGCTACCGTCGGTAGATTCATTTGTCATTGGGTAGATGGAGCCTCCAAGATGTTTTTATTAATTTAGTTCCGCTTTGCTGGCGGTCGCATGTTTAATTGAATATTTGATGTTTCGTGGTTAAACCTCCACGCTAGCATTTTTAATAGACTAAATTATGAAACTAATATTTCTTATTACTTGTGTCTCGAAAAATGTTTACCCCGTTCGGACTCGAATCCGGAGCTCTTGATTGTCGGTCGATTGCTCTTCCAATCGAACGAACGGGCACTTATTTGAAGACACAAATAATATTTAAGATGTATTTGTTTTCCGTATCTATTAAGATAGGCAACTTATATGTCACGATTTGTTTGCTACCGTCGATCGATTCATTCGTCAACGAGTAGATGGAGCCTCCTGGTTGTTTTTATTAATTTCTTTTCTGCTTTGCTGGAGGTCGCATGTTTAATTGAATATATGTTTCGTGGTTAAACCTCCACGCTGGAATTATTTAATAAAGTATATTATGAAATTAATATTTCTTATTATTTGTGTCCCGAAAAATACAATCGAGATACAACTAACAAGAAATATTAATTTCATAATATACTCTATAAAATAATGCCAGCGTGGAGATTTAACCACGAGACATCAAATATTCAAACAAATAAATTTGTTAAGAAAAAAATCCAAAGCAAAATTTGTTTTTTTATCCACTGATTGAAGATATACCAATGATGACAATTACGCAAGTAAGAATGGTACTTCCTACGCCCACAAAAATAAAAAGAAGGTGGGTACAAAAAGAAAAAATCAGCTTTCAGCTACATTTGTATAAGTATTATTATTTGATTGATACTCTGATGTTTGTTTCATTGTGCTCCACGACGGGGTACAATGAAAAATTTTTTTGACATATTTTTATTTTCACTTATACGGTTTGTCATCTCATTTAAGCAACTGAGCCAAAAATTTATTATATGGAAAGGAATGTCCAGAAGTTTTTTAGCTGTTATAATGGACAAGTTACAGCAAATGTGACAAAAATGTTTCATTGTGCCACATGCAAGTTATAGGATTCATATAAATTTTTGATTTTGAGTTTTTGAAATACTGGACTGATTGAAATGAAATTTGGTTTTGAAATCTATTATATTTGCGGACAGTGGAATTTTTCTCTAGATTTTTGATGGCGGATATCCGTTATTTCTAATTTTAAAATAGCTTCAAATATTTTAGAAACTTGTTTGGTATATAGGAGTCTAAAAATGTATATTCTAGTACTAATATTATAATCAATATCACTTTAACTTCCAAAAATGCGCGATGATATTTTCTAAATCATTATCATGCAAAACGATCGATGGCTATTGAAGTGACAGACGTGATCTTCAATGGTTTCGATTGTCTCGATTCCAACATTCATGAAGCGAACAAAAGAGAGAAGCGAGATAGAAGCGTAAAAATGATATTAACCATCTACTGGTATGTAATATATAACGGGAGTAGGTATATGCGTAATGATCAATTGTACGGCATTAAATTCGTCATTGACTTTCAAAATCAATATCAACGAGTGAAAATATACTTAGGGTAAACATCTTCAATCTCTTCAATAAGTTATCATTATACAATAATAATATGTGGCGGCATCAATATAGGTATTAAAATGAACGGTAAAAGAATCAGCAACCTCCGCTATGTAGACGACACCGTCGTAATATCCTACAACTTAACAGATATGTAGAGAACTACGGCTCTTATCGTGGCGCACAGACAGCGTTTCGCCCTTTTCGTGAACGTCAAGTAAACAAAGCTCGTGGTTTTATATATAAATGATAGACCCGTCGAACAAGTACATACATTTCGTTACCTGGGAGCTGTCGTGAATGAACAAAGTGATCCGAAAATCGACCTCAAGGCTAGAATCAAGCAGGGTCGCAGAACTTTCACCAGCACGAAAAACCTGTTCACTGCACGCGACATTACTTTTTAGCTCTGTGTGCGATTATTGCGCTGTTACATGTTTCCTGTCCCCAATGGCTGCAAAAGCTGTATATTCAACCAGGAAAATCGTTTAGGCGCCTTTGAAATCTACTTATACCGACGGATATTACACATCTCATGGATGGCAAGAAGGACAAACATCGAAGTCTTCAGTATGTTAGACAAATCTTTAGAGCTGATTAGGAACGGTCCAGGACAACTAACTTCAATACATCGGGCACATTATGCGAGGTGAAAAGTATAAGAGTTTTCGATTGATCATCGAAGGGAAAGTTCAGGGCAAAATATTACTAGAACGATGCCAGAATTCATGACTGAATGATCTGGGGAGATGGCTCGCATAAATATCTACAGAAATCTTCAGGGGCTGCGGAACTAAAATAGCTGATTGGATTGCCAATCTATTTGCAGGCCCTATAAGAAGAAGAAGCATAATAATACCCCATTCACAACGATCATCCATCCAATGTCATAAGAAAATGGTTTTTCTCTGACAATATTTAGAAATAAAATTTTCAAAAACGTTGCTGGATCACTTTCTGAATGTTGATACAATTTTCCAATTGAAGATAAATTGAAGAAACAGAAACAGTTGCCTGAGAAATTGAGCCTACAGAAAACGCAAAAAAAACGAAAAACAACACAACCTCATAAAAATGCATTGCCAGAAATTTTTTATTAAGTTATCAAAAATATTCATACTTCAAACTTGATATAAAATATGTGTGATAATCAATATTGATCATTCTAGAAACGTCCGACTGAAAATTTTTTGAAACTTTTTTATTTACTTCTTGATCCAATTTCGACGCACTTTTGTGGCCATTTTTGATGAGTTTGTGACTTGCACAATTTCCATTCTATTAGCTAGCGGTTGTGTTGCCTTTTTATAGTCATTTTGGTGCTTTGGATTAGACTTTGCCCGTTGATTTTTGCTTGTTCGACTGGGTTCCGTGCATTTAGTGCTGCTACTATTTCGGTGTTTCACATGTACCATGATGCGTCGAGTATCTTTCTATGTAGTTGGTTATGTGCTATGGAGATTGTTATCGGCTGAACAGCCTGGAAGAGAGAAATTGACAAATGAATAAAACAATTAAAGATTTTAATAGTTAATCAATTCTTTAAAGTCTATATACCCGGCTTCCTTTGTGTTTCCTTCGCGCTGTACATAAAGGGATGTTGGAAATATATGAGCACCTGCATCTTAAGGGATGAATTCAAAGCAAAATCTAATTTATAGGTTTCGTAATACGTGTGTTTATTTTAGATATCTGTTTTACTAATTCGTCGCAGGTGTTTAAACATTTTATTTACACATAGGGACTAACAAAGGGACTAACCAGATTAATATTATATATTTATGTATAACTTTAAGATCTACCACTACTTTCTAGTACATAAGGAATTTATGTACGCCAAGAGTTCGATATAAAGAGGCTTTCAAAGCTTAGCATAAAAATCTAACTATGCTACGATCAAGGTTTTGCAAGGTTTCTATTGATGGTAAATTGAATACTGTAGCACACACGCCTGAAAATAATTTGTCTAACAATCATGTACTTCTCAAACCCACGTCCAAGGCTGAAGTGAATGATAAATCCCAAAACTTCCCAAGTACTTTCCAATATCCTTCTGTAGGCCAAATTCTCAATGTGGAGTGAAGTTTTAGTGGATCAAATCCCACATTGTTGGATGCACCGGGCATCCTTCGACTATTGAAGGTTTGTCCACTTCCGACGCTAAGAAAAATTAGCAGACCAGACTCATTTGGGGTCTTGTACTAGTTACCTTCAAGCAAGCATTTCGCACGTTTCAACTAACATACTCGTATGTCTTTTTAAATGATCAGACGTACTATTTTGAACAGCGAGTATTAAGTATGGGTTGCTTAAGTAAGCGCCAGCAACAAGTCCCTTATTTATTTAAAATGAAATTAAATTTAAGCAAGTCAGTAATAAATTCTATAAACATCATGTCAGGTATCAGGTCTCTTATCATCATCTTGTTACTTATTTTGTTCACTCATTAAGACTTTATAAATCCTTCCCTGCAATCTATGTATTCGATGAGGAAAAGAGGAGGTCACTATCACAGAAAGTTGGAGGAACAGCGCCAACCGCCCAAACGAGCCCACAAAAACAACGAGATAACTGCGAAAAAATCTTTCAAACAACGTTGTTGCCAACCTAATGAGAAGTCCCATCAACTTCACCCACCTCGCCAAAGTTTCATATACGAGCATTATATGTATAGTCCATGAGACGTAAAAGTATAGCCAATTATATAATTTGTCATTCAGCGTGATGGATCCTATAAAAGATACGCTGTTCTGCTGCACCAGAACGGAGCGCTCTATCCATAATTCGCTACCATATCCATAATCGCCTTATCCATAATTGGGTTATCAATAATTCATGACTATACATCAATTGCGGAGAGAGTATTGAATTCGTAAAAAGTTCATTAAAATTTTTCATTAAACGTTTGAATCGTACTTTAGAAAGGAATATAATCTGTGTAGAATGGAATATAATTTGTCATGATGGTGACCTTTTCTCTTCTTCTTTAATGTGCTTGGCTTCATTGGCTTAATTTCCTTCCCCATAAAGTTTTATGCAATGTATTCTTTTTTCCCGAATACCATTATTTTGCTATCTTGCCTCTGGAATTTGGTGGGTTGTGATGAGAGGTCACTATCGCCGTATCGTCAGCGAATTATAAAAATTCGGTCAAGACTAAAACCTCAGTTCAAGACTCAGTTCAAGACAGCTCAAGAATATTCTTGAATATTGAGATGTTGCAAATGAAAATGTTGACCAGCATGAAGAATAATGCCGACCCTTGAGGCACCTCTAGTGACGCTCTTTTTAATGAAATCTCGTTACCATTCGTTCATACCCTTTTTCTATGTCTAGTATTGTGGCGTATACCCTATCTTTCTTTTCTCCCTGTCTCCCTATCTTTCTTTTTCTTTCTTATCCATTCTTCATCCACTTCCATTTTTTTAACTTCCTCATTATCATCTTTCTTCCTCCTCTTCTTTCTTTCGAGCATCCCTACAACCACTTCAGTAACCTCTCCTATACTATTCAAATTATTCCAATCAACTTCCTTCATTCTCTCCATAATATCTCTTTTTACTTCGACATTCCATACAAACTTCCTTTCCCCATCCGATCCAGCCTTCAATATTATCCCCTGCTCAGTCCTCACTCATACTTATATTCCATTTAGACTCAAGCGGGAAATGATCTGATTCAACCCTCACACCCACTCCCATACTTTTCAAAAACTCCCCTGCATTTTCACACATAACCACGTAGCCTACTCTTGAGCCACTTCCATGCCCTTTAAATGAGCCGCGAACCCTTGGTTTTTATTTCATTTCTGATAATTTTATTTATAAGTTGACTGCTTGCTGCACCGCGCCATATTTTTCAAGAAAACTCAATTGTTCTGGCAAAACTATGTTTTGATCTTTAGCAAATA
>WYDF02092742.1:0-10843 GCA_009867245.2 Adranes taylori | reverse complement strand
ATGAAGACTGATGGAACCGGAGTTTGTGGAAGTCGAGCAGCGGAAAACGACAGTATTCGTAGAAGCATCCGCATATATATATATATATATATATATATATATATATATAACACGCAGTACCAATCTCCATCACATGACATACCTTTTCAGGGCTTAAAAAAATCAAAGGTTATGTTAGGAATTCTAGAAGATAAGAAAGACTTTCTGTTTTGGGACTTCAAAAGTATTCAAATCGTGTGAACGGCACCCCAAAATGTAAATAAATTTTTAAATATTACTTTCATTCATTTCGTCGTCAATCTCAGAATTTGTGTCACTAATTTTACATAAGAAGCCATTATTGAAAACATGAAGAAACATTTCGTTTATAAACATTGGACTATACACATAATAAAAGGAAATCAACAGTTATTGTTGTTTAAATTTTAGTCCTGTGAATAAAATATCTCATCTGAATGATACTCGTTAAATACAACTTGCTATACATCTTCTCCAGACTTCATAGTACACGAGAAATACGAGAAAATCTCATCAAATTAGAAACTTAAGTAAAAATTTATTATAACAAAATGTTTTAGTATTTTCTTGCCAGCATGATATTGTAAATAGAAGCTGAAAATGAGACACCTACTGACTATAAACCGTCAGAAGTAGATTAAAAAATGTGTCATATTATTGAAACACCCTTAAAAATGTAAACATAAAGCAGTAGTTTATTTTGTTTTTTTTTGAATAAAAACTGGATTAACCGATTTATTCCAATTTGCTGTGATTAACAATATTGAATGCTATGTTATTGAGTCGAAATATAACTCCCAGAATATTTTATCAATTGGTACTTAATGTTTACTTCATGTTTCTGTGAAGTTTCTACCAAGATTGCATTTCCTTCAAGAATATTCCATTTGCATTAGCAAAATAACAAGTAAAGTTGGGTACTAAAGATAATTTGATTTATGATATTAATTAGTTCTGCCTGTATTTTGGCTCCTCTAGGAAGTTGGTGGATTTAAATGGTTGAACGCTGAATGTTTAGTGATGATGCTCTAAGCTAATTCAGCCAGTTGACATGATGAAAATAGGAAAATTGTGTGAGCTTTATTATTGATGATACGGTGTAATGTATGATAAGAAAAAATGAATTTGTTATGTAGATGAAGGATTTCATTCGCTATCACCGAAGTAATAGCAGAACAAGAGGCGACACTGCTCTTCACTGGAGTTCTGCGTCTGCCATCCTCGGTGTCTAGGTGCGTTGAATGGTTCATCTCTCTCTTTCACTGACGTTGGCTTTCTTGATTTCCTATTGATGAAGTAGTTGTCCAGGTAGAGTTATAAAATATTGATATGAGTAAATGAAATAAGAAATGAATGAACGAAACATTCTGCAGAAAACAAGTGAAGTGTGATATGTATTTACACTTCACTTGTTTTCTGTTTGTTTTCTGTAGTTAAATTTAATTTGAATTTAAAATAAAATAAGCGTTATGGTTCCTGGCGCTTTCGTAGATGCCAAACAGATTCGAAAGTGCGAAAAGCTCACTCTGCAGGAATAAGTTGGTTACCTAATGTACGAGATCCTCACTCATGAATTATCAGAACAAGACCCAGAATGCGTGTAATTCATGCTTGGAAATCAAACAATATTATTGTTATTTTTATATTGTGGTTTCGTAGAGGACTATTTATATTTTTGACGTCTGGTGGGGTACGCCTCATTTATTATTATTTGGTAAGGAAGTTGGTGTTTAATGGGGAATGGGTATGTTTGTCTTGACATATTGCCTATTTGTTTAGTTAGCTCTGAGGTTTTCGTATAGTTATTGAGTCCTTTTCGATTTGAGTGTATATTTGTGGTAAATTAGCGGTGTAATGAAGAGGTTTTGAACTCCTGGGTCTTTCTGGAATATTGTTGTTAGCACCTTGTTTTAGAAATGTTTGTATTTTCTTTTTGTTAGTATTTGATGTAGAACTCCACACTGGGGAAGCATATGTAATTATAGGTTTAAGCATTGATTTTCATAGATGTATTTTTGGGTTTTCTCAGAGTTTGCTATTAGGTCCAAGTAGATGTATTAGGGTGTGGCATGCTTAACCGGCTTTTTGGGTACTATGCTTGATGTGCGGTGTGTGCAGAAGTTTTCGATCGAGGATTACTCCAAAGTATTTTACTTCATTTTCGTGTGCAAGTGTGGTTCGTTTTTAGATATATTTTTGGTTTTGGTTTTGTGTGTAAAGTTTGTGATTATTGCCTTGGAAGCGCCTGTTTTGTAAAGTAATTGTCAGTGCTTTGCGAGTAATTTTATATTTTGTTTGCCGCGTATTTTGTCTGTTAGGAGTGTGCTAAGATAGCTGTGTCGTCAGCAATGACGGTTAGTTTTGTGTCGTGTGCTGTTGGAGTAATATCATTAATAAAATGTAGGAATAAGTTTGGCGAAAACAGACTACCTTATGGGACACCTTCTGGGATTGGGAATTATTTGGAGGGGTCCTTTTATATTTTTACTTTGTAGGATCTGTCTTGAAAGTATAAGTTTATTAGGTTAATTAGGTAAGGAGGCATGTTGTTTTGCATGAGTTTGAAGAGAAGGCGTTCATACCAGACTGTATCAAATGCTCTGTATCTATTTATGTTGTTGTGGATAGCTATGGGCTTGGTGATGCGTGCAGTTTAGAGGATTGTGTTGTGTTTCGGACGGAAGACAAATTGTTCTGAGATGATTGTATTTTCTCTATATATGGATGAGTTTATTCTAAGGAGAATCATTTTCTCCATTATTTTCGTCTGTTGGTAAGTTGGAGAAGATGCTCATTGGTCTGTAGTTAGCTAGTTAGTTTAGATCGTTGTTGGGTTTATGTATGGGAGTTATTATTGATTTTTTCCAGGAACAAGGCATATAGTGTAGGTGTAGGCAGAAGTTTATTATGATTTTGAGAGAATCTGTTGGTTTTTTAGGAAGGTTTTTTATTATTGTGTTATTGATTTCGTCCTCACCGGCTGTTTTTTTGGTTTGAGGTTTCTGCTAATGCTGTGAATTTCGTGACTGGTTGTGAGTGTGTCAGTTGGTATTGTGATTTGTTTTATTTAGGGCGTTATCGACCTGACAAGTGTTTGTTCATATTCTGAACTTTCCGATATGTGTTTCCTAACATATTAGCTTTGTATTTTCAGTCACCATTGTGTTTGTCGTAGGATTGGTTATAGGTGTGATTTTGTTTTGAGCGTGTTTATGATTCTTCAATTTTCCAAATTTTCTTGTTTATTGTTGCTGATCTGATTTAGTTTTCCCAGTTTTGTCTATTGGCATATTTTATTTCTTGTTTTATTTTTTCTTGTAGGTTGCGAATTTCACTCACTCTGTGTTGCTAGAAATGATGCCTGTTTTGGTTCCATAGGTTCCAATTTATTCCAATCGGAGGAGAAATCTAGGCAACTTCCATTCTTAAGATTTATAACGGATTAAAGAACGCTTTTTATTGGTAGAAACTTTACACTTCCTAAGATTTTAGCATGCATGCAAACTTATATACAATCAATGTTTAAATTAGAAATGTTCATAATTGTTTGTACGGGCATTCATAGCGTAATGGTTAAATGCATTCATAGCGGATTCATAGTCCGATGCAATGAGACCTTACGCCTATATTTGGAATAAGAAAAGGTGTTGATAACAGCTATACACCGATGCTAGAAACACGTTTCCACCTTGCCCCCATGTTTACAAATAATTATTAAAGTACCTTTTCATTACAATTTTCGAAATAACACCTACTTACTTATTTATATATTTGTTATAAAAATCTTCCGAAAGATTTTTATATCATTCTAATTGTTGTAATAACTTTATGGTCAATTCTTTTAATAGAATCCTTGCATATGTGCAGTATATGCAATAATTATTTTCGAATGATCGTTTATTCATTAGTCTAAATTAATAATAATCAAATTATCAAAGCGAATAATTATTATCAATTTAACATAAAATTAATTTTCCAATATATCAAGAAAACTAATAACATTACACAAAAAATATAATAGCCTAAAATGATCGTCGCTAAAAGTTTAAGAAAAACGAAAACGGTGTCCTGTTTTTCTCCGAATTGGCAGCCAATAAGAAATCAATAGGACCATTAAAGAACAAAAGAGTAGTTTAAGGGAGAGAATGAGTGTCCCAGACCAGTCAATATAAATTCATGTCCTTCGCCTGTCATATGCAGATTATCGAAGTCTATTATTTTCAAGTTTTGATGACAAAGAGGAAAGAATTCGTACAATAGTCACGTACACTGTTCTAATTGATTTCAAGTGAACATTTAAAAATAAGTACTAGAATGTGACTTATATTTTGAAAAGGTAACCACTTTCAAAGATAAAATTTATAATAGCATTTTGTAATAAAATTAAACAATGGGAATGCTATTTGTTAGGCTTGGTATTACTTTAAGTTCTAGTAATCATGTTTTTCTTCTTAATTATTTAATTTCTTCTAAAGATACAGCTCTAAAGATAGGGCCGAATGTAGATGAAGAGAGCTTTCATACTCTGACAAGAGTAATCCTCAGGTGGTATAAAATTAAAATAAACTGCTGAATGCTTACAGATGGCGTTAGTATATGATATTAGTATATGATATTAAGGGGGTATTAGTATATGATATTATCATTTTCATAAAATATCTCATTTATTCTTGTTAAAACTGGAAGTATGAGGTGAAGGTTTTTGTTAAATGATTTTTGAAGATTGTAGTAAAAGTCTAATTAAACAATAATGCCTCATATAACCTTGCACAATTATTGGTAGGAAATACTATCAGAATCAATTTTTTACAATTGACTAAAAGAGTTCCGTACGTCAGTCAGTATGAATTCCGTGAAAATCAAAAGACATCAATCCTAAGAACAGCATGATTCCAGAGGATTGGCATATGCCACACCATGATAGCAGCATACGCTGGAGAGAGAACAAGATCTCCGATAGTAAAGATTACTCATCTTCTGCAGCCCCTGCGGCACATTTTATCTCGGAACTGGATTTATGGTCCACAAGAAAAACAAAGAGGCAGTACTGAATTCCAATCTCATCAATGGACTATTGTGCACGCTTAGATTCTAAATGAAATTCTTTAATATGACTGTCATTTGTGCTCATGCATCTACCAAAGTTTCTGCAGATGACTAAAAAGAGAACATTTATACTCAATTAGGACGTGTGTCGGGTACCACAATCTCCACTAACAGCGCAATGATAATGGACTGAAACGTGTCGGCTTAGCTATCGGGAAACATGTTCCAATTAGCAGTACTCATTTTCAAGACAAAAACGTCCATAAGGCAACATGTAAATCACCATATGGAGTAACGCCCAATAAAATATATGATGTGTTGATCCAGAGAAGGCAAACCATGAATTTATTGAACGTCAGGGCATGTAGAGGGCCCGACGCAGATACTGATCACTACATGATCTTGATCAAATACAGACAAAAGATTCCCACGGCTGGAAACAGCAGAATGGAAAGCACCAAGCAGTTTAAACTCGAAGGCGTTATTACAGACACTGATCTGTGCTTAAGATTTTAGCAAAAGATGGAAGAAAGAACATTAGCCCGATATTAAGACTGCATTGTTATAGGTCACAGATGAAATGCTCGGATATAATAACAACAAAAAGAGGAATGGATGGTTTGACGACGGCTGCGAGAGAGCCGTGAGCAAACGAAATGAGGCTAGGAGGAAAATGTTGCAGAGCGATGTGTGAGCAACCAGACTAGATTACAACAGCAAAAGAAGAGCGCTCAAGGCCTTGTGCAGATACAAAAAGCGGGAGCTTGAGTTATACTAAATGCTAAAACAAACATCCAAGACACTCAACCTTTCGAGATGGAGGACGTCACCCGGAAACTGGTCAAAGCCTACTCGTAACGAGGTCATAAAGAAAAGGTAAAGAGGCCATAAAGAAAGTGTCCAATCATGAGGCCGCAGGTAAAACTTACTCCCGGCAGAAATGTTCAAGTATAGCATAAGTGTTCAAGCGAAACTCATTGATGAAATGCACAACCTTATTAAAAATATTTGGTCAAGAGAGTAAATGCTACAGGAACTAAATATGTCAGTTATTTAACCTGTAGGTAAGAAAGGCGATAAGATGGAATGCGGACACGATAGGCGGACACGATACGTAACTAGGGGGATATCGTTACTCAACGTAGGGTACAAGATCTTCGCTAAAGTCCTGAATGAGAGATTACACAGAAGACTTACACAGAAGCTTCTATTGGCGAGTACCAAAGTGGGTTTAGACCTGGGAGGCCGACGACGGGTCAGATGTTTACCCTAAGCTAGATTCTGGAGAAGTGTGATGAATACAACGTAAGTAGCTGTATGACAATTTTAAAGCCGCCCACGACAGCAAATCTACCAACAGCTCTACCACACGTTGCGGTAACTTGGCATACTACTGAAACTGAGACAGCTCGTACGAATAACGTTGCTCCATACGAATAGTAGAGTATAGGTACAAGGAAAACCTTCGGAGAAATTTGATATCTAGAATGGCCTCCAACAAGGGGACTCATTATCAGCTATGCTGTTTAACATCGCCTTGAAATTCGTCATGAAGAAATTACCAGCAAAGCCGGGAGGCACATTGTTTAATGGAACAACCCAAAGTCTCGCCTTCGCTGACGACATTGCTCAGACACACATCAGACACCGAAACGAGAACTTTCAATCCGCGAGAACAAAAGTAAGAAAATGGGGCTGCATGCCAACAAGAAGAGAAAATATGATAAACACTAGGAACTCAATCAAATGGCGAAACACTGACAAATTTAATGCTTTCCAGAGAGTCAAAGCATTAAAATATTTGGCCATGCTAACGCATGACAACGAAATACCTGACGAAGTATCAAAGCAAGTGTTGCGGCTGGGAACCTTCCAGAAGCTACTTAAGTCTTCCATTGTCTCTAAAAAAACTCTAAAGTTTTGGTGAGCAAAACCATTATAACGCCAGTAGTCTTGTATGGCTCAGAAACATTGACTGTAAGGAAAAAAGAGGATAACCTACGGTTCGCCTGGAAGAGGAATGTCCTTCACAAGATTTTTGCTGCTGTACACGAGCACAAAGAGTGGCGAATAAGAACCAATAAAGAACTGGAAGACGTCTATAATGCTTCATCGAACATGTAAGACATCAAGACAAGAATACTACGTTGGTTCGGCCACGTCCAGAAAATGCGAGATGAGCGGGTGCCAAAAAGTTCTTTACTCAAAACCTGTAGGAAGAAGATCCGTAGGCCGCCCTAAAGTTAAGCGGCTGGATGACGTAGTGGAGGACCTTCGCATGCTAGGAGTCCGAAACTGGAGATAGTTGGCTACTCGGAAAGACGACTGGCGAAAATCTTTAGTAGACAAGGTCTGGGTTCTTAGCGGACTGTAGCGCCACCAAAATTAAGGCAGTCGCATAGTGTGGCAAATTAAAAACCATAGTATATATTATTTTGCATACACATTTAGATATGAAAAATTCCGTAAAATTTGACCAAATATTAAAGTTATTCGTGTCAATTGATGGACAAAAAGAATCGCCCAACAAGCCATGATTTTTGCATGAAGAGGAAACAAAGCAGCATTCATGTGTTTCGATACTCCAAGTTGAACCAAATCCAACAACCGTCATGAGCAAATTATTGCTTGCTTTTTCAGTTGCACTTTGACAACTATTGTTTTAGAGTATCAATGAACAGTTAATACTGTATGGTGTACAAAATGTGCCTTATTCATATCAGCCACATCTACATCTTCAAGTTATTTTCCATAAGTTGAATAATTTCCTCACATATATTATTAGGGAAATAAAGAAGCTTGTCCCTGAACTTCTATAGTGATTGATATGAGCCTTTAAAAATCGTTCTAGCAGCTCTGAAACCTAACATTAATAATTCAATATTTAATGATTCATTTTATAAGAGTAAAAATTAGAGCGATAATTCTCTTTAAAACAAGCCACCAGTATTACTGTTAAGCAATATTAAACAGTATAACTTGTTCCTGTCTATAGCTTTGGACTTGTTAATACTTGTTATTAACAATTCATACTTGTTAATTGATTAACAACCTACTTGTTTTGTTCAAAACGTAGATCAAATTACTGTTACATGAGCATTTTATGACCTAAAGTAATATATTAAAATAATGTCAACGACACCTGGGACACATCCTGAGAGGGCCCGCTACGCCATCCCGAAGTTGATCCTACAGGGCAAGATGGAAGGCCGAAGGGGACCCGGATGAAAACAGCACTGGTGGCTCCGAAACATCAGGAATTGGAGCGGGGTGCCAGATGTGGCAACCATATTTCGTCAGACAGAAGACAACACCCTTACAATCATTTGAGGAATGTGCGGAAGATCCCCAACGTGCAGGATGCATATGGGACCGGAAGAAGAAGAAGAATGTCAACGAAACAAATGCAAGTTCTCAGAAATTATGAAGCTTTGAAGAAATGGAATAAAGGAGTAAGCTTAAATGTAAAATTCACATGATATATTATATTTACTATATAATTTTTTATAAAATGTTTTGTCTTCCCTTAAATATTAATCTCCATGCAATTTCTCTATATGACAATAAAAATAAATTAGCAAAATTACTCTAGCAAATGCAACAGTCTTTGCTTTAAAGAAAAATTTTAACAAAAAAATAAATAAATGTAAATAACTTTCAGAGTTGAATACGGTGCTTTCTATTTTAACGAAACAATTTTTTTCTGAAAAAAAAGTAACAAAAAAACATACTCAACAGATGTGTCTTGCATCTGTGTCAAGTGTGCTCTCTCTATCTCTCTAATTTTGCGAAGTGCTTGTACGTATGAAGGGGATGTTTTTGCTTTTTTTCTTTCATCCAAAACTGTTTAGCGTATTAAACCAGTACGAAGACATGAAAAACACTTATTCAGTAGTATAATGTCGACATATAGCTGATAAGGAAGATTGAGAAGAAATCGAAAAATTTCAAGCTACGTATTACATCCACATGTTTATATATAATATGTATTCCGATTGTTAATTTTGATAATATTTCACGTTGTATAAGCCTTTTGAAACGCCTTTTGTAGAGCTACTTTTTTATAGTCATCAGTCATAAAAATTTTACTTCTGTTATGTTTTATATTACGATTGATTTATTAGCCGTTTTACTATTTGCATTTTACAAAGTCCTAGTGTTCTATTAAAAAACACTAGGACTTTGAGAGTGCAAAATTTAAAAGTTGAGCAGATTATAATTTTCCATGGGATGGGAATAAATATGGTTTGGATGTTTGAAATTTCTGTAAAACTGAGTCTTTCCAAAAATTGTAAAGAATTTCCAAAATGGTTAATTAAAAAAAAATACTTCAATAATCAACTATCGATTTTCTATATTTTCTTACCGAAGCAAAAACATGTTTAACTTTTGGTGACCAGATACGCTTTAAAATAAAAGACCAGATAGGCATTAATCAAATTGTAGGAAGTTATTTTAGAAGAAAAAATTCAGGGATTCCAGGTATGTTTCTTTTTTGTAGGACGCGTAGCAAGATATCTTCATCCACAATGATGGCAGATATGAACACTCGCCTCAAAATGACCGAAAGCCGAAATGCATAGCAAATTAAATAAAATCGTGTTTACGACAGTTTTAATTCTAAATAATTATAAAACATAAAAAAAAGTCTCGTAAGGAAAATCGACAACAGTTGTACCAATTCCTAATTCCAATTATTCCTAAGCATAAGCAGACAACACTTAAGAACCATCGCATACCAGATTACATACTCCATTCACACGCAGCGACATATACCCGAACTATTTCCTATTGCTTATACAGGCAAACTCTTACATTACCTCCCTGCAGATGTACTATATCCTCTTACTAGAACCACTAAAACAATCCACTGAACAAACTATTCCTCTAACATAAACATATTGTTCAAGCAATAAAGCTGTCAGCAGCGCTCCCGGCCGTGTACAACATAACCAACCAAATTCAACTATACCCAAATTCATTTTAACCTCAATATTCAAACTTTAATGATCCAATAAATTATCAAGAAATAAACAAAATTAGATGAAATAAATCATTAAAAACCATAAATAAGTCTTCTGTCGCAACAGGCAATTGGGGCCTAGAATATCTCAAACAGGTAAACTCATTACTTTCGTAATCATCTATCGGACAATAACATTGATTTTAGGTTACAACATCTCCTTTAAATTAGCTTAAAGTAGCTGGAATCAAGGTATTCTCAACCTGAACTGCAACTATGAGAAATATACGAAACCATGAAAGTAGGAAAATGTTCTCAGGAGAGAACTTACTGAAATCCAAGACTAAACATGAGTTCTACAAGACACCATTTCAATAATTAAATACCAAACTAAATCCACTTTTGGGAAGGATATACTCCCCAATATCAGGTAACTAAATACGCTTAATAATTTAGATATAATTACATACATTGCCAAACCTAAGGTACATAAAATTGCCCAAGATTCTGTCTGAAGGTTCTAAAATTCAACTGCTGGTTTTCTTTAAATACACCTGCGCTTACAATATGTAAGTAACAATTTACCTAAATATTTTATATAATTTTAGAGCAAAAAGTTGAATGGATACAATGCAAACATCAAAAGGAATGACGAGAATGACAAAGGATATGTACGGAGGAACAAAGATAAGAATGAGAGTGAATGGGAAGGTATCAGCATGGTATGAGACCAACTAAAGAGTGAGGCAGGGGTGCCCTCTGAGCGCTTCACTTTTCAACATTTATTTGTCGGATTTGGAGGAGGTGTTGCGGAAC
>WYDF02092731.1:0-10843 GCA_009867245.2 Adranes taylori | reverse complement strand
TATATATATATAGTATTACAAATGATTGACATATCAAGCAAGCGCTCTTGTGTCATGGCGGAGCGCAAATAATGTTTAATTAATTTTAATTTTGAAAACGATCGTCTCCCTGATGCCACAGATACTGGTATAGTTAAAAAATGCGCATTGCAATAACAACATTTGCTTGCAGATTTCGCAATTCCTCAAATAAACGTTGGTCCTATACTTCCCGATTATTTTCATTTGTATATCAGTGAAAGTTACTTCCAATTGTTTGCAAAGTTTAAATAATGCAAACTCAGTCCAATCACTTAACTTTATATTATTTATTACTTTAAAATCCTGATTGTGAAGTGTTAATCAAATCTTTAGACCCATCAAAATCTTTAGAACGTATTCAGCTAAAAGTCGTAAAAATAATAACCAATCAGTCGAATCCACAAGAGGGTGCATAATTAACGATTGTAATAAGCAATTCTCTAATAATTCGTCTATTCAATGAGTAATGCTCTAATGTAACATAAATTGACTAACCAAATCTAGGTCAAAACTTCAAATATAATTTAGCAAATTAGCAAACTAATGTAATAGCGATTAATTAAATAAATAAGATTAATATAAATGGATAAAATACAGACTTAATATGCTTAAAATAGTAGTCTCAAATCCCTGTTTTAAGTTCTAAGGCTCCGAGTCGTGAAAAAGAGATAATCTTATAAACGGTGCCGCCACATGGAAATAATATTTACACACACGCAGGTTCGCGTAGAAAACAACCATCAATTGATGCCGATTTCGCGCGTTTATTCTGAAAGCATTCCGCTTCCTAAGATGTGCGCCGACCGCTAGCTATACAAGGTATGGTGTCACCTTTGGCATACATACATTTTTATGTGTAGTTTCACTCATAGAATATTTGCCTAGATTATTTGCATTATTAGGTTTTTAACTGAAAAAGCGTTTAACGTATGTATATTTCTCTTACGTATTTTCAATAAAAGTTATTGAAAATAACTCTTTGTTGTGAAAATAACTTTTGTGTGAAAATATCTTTTGAAAATAACTTTTGTGCTTTCGACGAATGTGATTGGAAATTAGTTTCACGCTTTTTAGTAAAAGGCGTTTTCGAAGCAATTCTTCTATGATTTTGGTGGCATACAGCTGCTACCACGACTATTTATGCAAACCACCACTTATCCATTGGGCAACAAAATAATGCAACTTTGAACCTGAGAAAGTTTACCGGATCCAATAAACTTTTTATTGGGCGAAATTCGCCCTACCTAACATTTTCTTGCAAAAGTTTCCTTCAGGCCACGCCCATCGTGCCTCCGAGGCACTCAAAGTGCCACTGGCCCGTCGACCATCAGGAACAACTTTTCGCCAACGAATTCCATATATAAGGTCCACGCAGTCTAGCACCCTTAAACGCAATTTGGGAATTGTGCTCTTCTTTGAATTTATTATCTTGAATTTCTCGTTTCATTTCTTTCTCGCATTTACATTTACAACCCTTTCTGCGTCAACCGATACTTCAATCTAGGAGGAATCCGATATTTCAATCAATGGAGCTAGGAGGAAGGCACTGTCAATCATCAAGCCAAGCAAAGCATTTGTTATCAACCACCGGATCGCCGATCTCTTCGAAATTAATTTAGATCAATTAAGAGGTATTATCATTTGAATTTCCTCAACTTCTCCTATCAATTAAATTTTGATCTAGCTCCATAATTAAAAAACAAACAAAAATTTACAGAACAAACAGATGAAAAGATAAGATAAAGAGGTTATGTACACAAGTATGAAGTTATTGAAAAACGTGCTTTCCGCAAATTGCCATTGTTGTCGTATATCTTTTACTACTAATCTCTAAATAATTAGTACCTATTTAAATAAACTTTATAATTTCCGTTGAATTAGTGGTGTTTTAGTAGCTACTAGTTAGTAGCGTACTAGGAGGACACTAAGTTGTATTTATTAATAAGACAGTCATGAAATTTGGAAATGCATTACGTCGTTAAAACCCTATTTTTAACAAACGCCTTCTTCCTCTACATCAAATTCTTAAATAATATGAAACAATTGGATGAATCAAATATTAGTAATAGTAATTACTAATTAGTAATTACTGTTTCAACTACAATAGAATAAACTTTTTTGTCCCTTGAAATCTATGCGTGTATGGATTTCTGTCTTTGATATGCCCATTGCTTTTAATTTTTCACATCTTGCAGACACTTTCCTTCGTATATTGAAGCAAGTTGTAGATGTTTCCACTTGAGGTTTTGAGCAAAGTTCTCAGTTAGGTTCAAATTATCCTCGTAAAGTGTACTGATAGGTCATATAATCTAATTTTTTCCATATGAGTGATAACACATTAAGAAGACACATCCCATATTCGCCAATGTTGCACATCTGTAATGAAATGTACCATATATTGTTCCATCTTCATGTTCGCTTAAAATTTAAAAACAAGTAGAAATAACACAAATACTATCTAAATATATGAAACAAAATGAAACGCAATCACATGTTTCATATGACGCATTCATTGCATTGTTGCCAACGTTGAATACTGTAGAATTATAATATTTAGTCAAAATCATTATATTTTACTGTTTCTAGTACTGCCGTTATTAACATAAAACAAACAAATCAAAAATAAAATCTTAAAAATAAAATTAAACGACATGTAACTCAATATACTAAACATATTCAATACATGAAAATAAATATAAAATTAACACAGGATTTTATCATTTTCCCACTTTCTGACACTGTTATGAAACTGAAATTAATATTCCTTTTATTAATGAAAAATTACTTTCTATTTAACATATATAGTTTAGTGCTAGTTTTATGAGAACTATATAGCAAATATTAATTATTTTAAAATTGAACCATTGCTTGTTTACGCCAATAGACGAATAAAATAAATGAATAAATTAATTATATTATTATAGCAGTACGTAAGAAATAATCTGCAGAAGTTTTGATCTAAGTGACAACAATGCAGATATCCTTTTATAAAAGAATTAAATATACATGTGCTACTTTAGACAAAAATAAAATGCATTCGCACTAGGTACTATAGAATCGTTAGGCATATGGGGATATTTAGCGATATTAGGATATTATATGAGTACTTGAAAAATGGTTAATGTTAAGGGAATGGTTGTTATATCGGTGTGGACTTACATAAAGGATTTAAAATGAAAAGATATAAATTGTTTTGGGTCTATCGGTTCCGTAAATAGTTGCTCATTCCGTGATAAACCCAAAACGTTACAATATACAAATTGATTTCTAATCCCCCTGTGTCGATAATAACTAGCATCGTCGTGAGAGATAATGCCTTTTATCACAAGGTCGTGTAAAATCCAGTCCCAAAAACAAATGCGAAGAAAGAGGATTTGTGTTATTGGTTACAAGTAAAAACCATTAACTTTGAACCCGCAATGTTGAATCGGCAAGTTCAAGAATTGATTAAATGCTATTAGGACTAATGTAAAAGATATAAATTCGATGTAATGATTACAACCTTTGGCCGCACTATGCTGCTTATTCCTCCTTATCTGCCAGATGTAAATCCGATTGAAATGATTCGAAATGTAACTTTTAAGTTAGATAAGATTGTGAATTTGGCGAAAGAAATTACGCCAAATGAATGAAGAAGATATTTCGAGAAGATAAGAGGAATACAAATAAATATTGAACATAGTTTATAAATTGCCACAATTCGGCTAAATATCAAATTTTAATGAAACTTGGATAAATACATACAGAAACAAAGAGGAAAGGAATACGAACAAGTTCAACTACAGTTATTAAAACACATTATATATACTTTGATCAGCCCTGTCCTTTTTCTGACTATTAAAATTTAAATTTCGTGGGCTCTCCTTTTGGGCGGCCACTAATTGCGCATTTTTGTACCTGACTACTAATTTTTTACTCGAATTCGGCACAAATGAATTTCATCTACTCTTTCAAAAAACACGAATTGGACACCATTCACTTACAACCGTAAGCTGTTACGTATGTCAACAATTTTGATAATTAAGTGTGTTAATTATTTTTACGAAAACTGAAATTACCAATTGATTAAAAAATGCCGAGACCAGGGTATATACATTTTTGGTATTGGTGGAGCATCATTAGTGCCCTCTATTTACATAAAGCATTCTGCAGGTTCATTAATTCTTCCAGTGAGAGGTTTGGGTCTTCAGCTATTCTTCCTTGGCCGCGCGTTTCTGCGTCGTGCAGGGTATGCTCGATCAGCAACCCAACCGCTTCGCTGGAATTTCGAGATGATTCATTAGATTGTTTGCTAGGTTGGATGATAATTTCGGCTGTAAATATTTCGTAGCTCGCGAAAAGTTTGGCATACAGAACACGCATTTTCATAACAAAATTCAACGATTTCTACTCGTTGAATGATGTAGCGCTCCGTGTTAAAATGACGACTATGACAGAGCACAAACGTTAGATAATAACAGCGTAGCCACCTGAAAGGACAAAGCAATAATCTGTCAAAATTTGGACATAGTTATTGAAAAACCCGTAATTTCTTTCCACAGATAGCCCATATTTAAAAATGTGCCAGTCTTGAATCTTCAGGTTGGATTGTTGTAAGGTCAAAAAAAAACACTCTGATACTTCCTCTGGATCTAAAAATGTTGAACCAAATACATAATTCAACCATTTTCCAATTTCACTTTCAGCGCTTTTATATTCTAAAACAAAGCCTGCTTTATTTTTCTAAACCAAGTTTGTGTCAATCGAAGTCAGCAACCAACTGTATTTACGGTTTTATGTACGCCTTTTACAAAATTTGCAACTATGTACTGTGGATTTATATTTCATTCTGAACATTTCACAACGTGTTTCACAAAAATTGAAACACCTTGTTGTAAGTTACACGTTTTTTGTTTGGTAAAATACAAAACACCAGAAGAATAAATATCTATAGTATGAAGAGTTAATAGCTGTCTAATATAATTAAAATATAGTCAAACCTACCATATTAGTACACATTTTCTAAGCCATATATAGCGATTAAGTTACTCATCATCATCTTGCTGCTACAGCCCTACAAGAGCCCTGACCTTCTGAATCTTCTTACGCCATTCTGTACGATTCTGGCACTCTATTTTCCCATAAGTTACTATCTCTAGAAAAGATGATAGTATTTGTGGTTTCACAAAAAAAAATCACCTTTTCTAGTTTTACAAAGTTCTTCAAGTCAGGATATTAAGAAGCATTTTTTGAATTATTATATCTCATTTATTATAATATATTATTTATTATTGATATATTTTAAGATTAAGGGCATAATTTATCATAAATTAGTATTTAAAATTTCTTAACAAATAAAGATTGACCTATTTACAAATAATTAGAAATAATTCCTAACGCAAGCAAATTATTATAGAGATGTTGATTGCATTCATGTTACATTACTAGTGTATGTTTTACCATCTAAACAATAAGCATATCACATTTCGTTGCATAATATTATTCGATTTGGTTAACACAGTTCAGACTAACATCTTCTTCTCTTGTCCGTTGACTCTCGTGAGAGTGTGGTGACATCATGTCTCAATGGCTTTTATGTTGGTTCTCCATCCTTGTCTGCCTTGTCTGACATGATGTGCTCATGGGAATATAATCTGGTGGTTTCCCATTGCCTGCCTGATCCTCATGCCGTTGACTCAAGCGTTATACCCCGCGATACTGGGTCCTCAACAGAACTTAGCTACCGACTCATAAAGTCGGGTCCACCCCCGCGACGTGGACGCGCCTGTTGAGAGTTACCTAAGTGAATTCAGAGAAGATGTCTCTGGTTTCCCTTAGGCCGGGTTAATGCTCGTGTTTGAATCCACGAACAAAGGCTAACATACATCAGCAAAATAGATTACCTAATGTTTCAACAAGGTTCAATGTTTAAATGTCAAAAGATGCACACTTTGTTCACAATTGGGATAAGAACTAGTCTCATATATATAGATTGAAATTTTATAAATAAATTTATAGTTGCTGGTAGTTTCATTTAATAAAGCCCACGATTTCTAGACTTAACTAATCCAAAAATTAAATTCTTGCTCTCATCGAACAAAGCATCACTTGTTCACACCTGTTAGTATCATACTTGTTAATATCACTAGCTCATACTTGTTTATTAAAGTACTGTTTTCAAACATTGTATTGCTTCTTCAGCAGATATAGGTAAATGTGGTTGCAATTGTGTTGTTTGGTAATATATATTTTTTCGAAACCAATTAATGTCTTTCACTTTCAATGTCACTACAATTTCAGTATACTTTTTCCAAACATGAATTACTTTAGAAGGCTCTCCAATGATTTCCTAGAAACTCTATCGTTTTTGCTCTGGAGCTAACTATAAACAATAATTAATTGATTCATTTATATGGATTATAGAAACAGATGTACAAATGTTATAGTTCTACTAGTAGAGCGAATAATGCAAAAGTTAGTAAAAATATGTTTGTCTTAATGGTGCATCGCCAAACCTTTTCATCGTTTTTCAAAATACTTGCAAAACAAAACTTTGCATTTTCGAATACTAATATTTCTTTAGATCGTTCTGATGTTTCCAAACATGGAGTCATTTGAATGCTCTTTGTACTATTTTCGAAAACTAATAAGAGTATATATATATATATATATATATATATATATATAGAAATTTGAGGTTTCCACGAACATAATCTGATGAGAAGTTATTTGTCTTCATAGTTATGTCTCATGTGTTAGGTATTTCAGTGGTTCAACGTCTGACCAAAGACACATCTGGCATTGTCGATGATTAGAGAAAGCCTGAGAACTTATTGTGAAATGCGTGTCGCATACGACTTTGTTTTTCTCCTTACTACGTCAGCGCTTCCCGAACCTGCTACGGTGGCGCATGCTGTTGTAACTACACATGTTGTTGTTGGTCGTCATACTCTGGGTCGTGGAGTGAATGCGGATGGTGGTCGTACCGTAGATGCATTTTATCTGGTTTGTAGTTGATGTGAATTATTTGTTGTTTATTTTCGCGGTATTGATGTAATAAAAGTTACCAAGTGCTCGAAATGTTTTCGTTATCGTTTCGTTTATTCATCGTAATCAGTTGTTTTTCGATTTCAATCGCATTTCAAGTAATGCTTTTGCTATAGTGGATTTCAGTGGCTATTGTTTTAGATTTTCCAAAAGCTATTCTATGACCGGTTGCGGAGATATGTTGGGCAAGAGCAGACGTGCTGAGGTACTTATTGACATTGTTTATGTGCTCAGCTATTCTCGCTGCTATTTCCTTGGTTGTTTGACCGACATGGACCAAATCACATTCGTTGCAGGGTACTTCGTAGACTCTTTCGTTTTCTAGTGGAATTTTGTCTTTTGGTTTGGATAATATGCTGCTGATTTTTGATGTGTGTTTAATACTGTTTTGATTCCGTTTTTCTTTAGAATCGGTGATATTTTGTCTCCTGTTTCAAAATATTCCATAAATATGTTGGTGATAGCGCTTGAAAGAGGCGAACCCATTGGTGCTCCAAATTTCTCTTTGTAGCGTTGTCCTCTATGGATGAAGTAGATAATGTTAGGGCAGTGGTTGATTAAATCAATAATGCGCGTGGGAACTTGATGTTTTGTTCTTAGTATGTTCAATTTTTCATCTACGGGATGTTAGTACAGAGGTATACGACATCGAAGCTAACTATTATGACAGGTTGAATATATTTGGCCAAATATTGTGAAAGCCGGTGTATCAAAGAATCAAAAGAACTGAACTAGAAAGTATGAAAGACCCAAGTTAAGACAACTACTATGCGAACTCACATTTTTGAAACGATGTGGAGACAACAAAGTCGTACCGTACCCACTTTTGGTAAATATCTTTCCACAAAAACACAAGTAATACAGCGAGAGTATTAAACGACGCTAGCCGACTTTTATTAAGCGACTCCATGCGAAACAATAGAAATATACTTTGTCAAACTGAACAAGAACGTTTAAAATTGCAAGACATAATACATCTCCTCATTTCGTATAATATAGATTGTCTTGCAAATTTTCGGGCTGAAACAAACATGAAATTAATAGCAGATAAACAAGTTACTCAGTTACAGAAATTATTAGACAACAAAACTAGATCTTCCACACCACCCCAAATAAACATAACTACCAACCTGAAAATCTACAAATCAACTAAGCACGGTACACAACCTGTGCAGTTCTGAAATATCAGACGCAACCAGATCTCTCCTTGAAATGGGTTTCAATTTCGCAATAACTCCAAATAGGGGACCTGTTGAAAATATAATATGTAGCGTAGAAAGTAGCATAACAAACTTACCTGAAATGAATGCAGAGGAAATCAGAGAGAAGTTATCACATGTACTCAGGCATTCGCAAATACCGAAAAAAAATAATATTAACAAAGATCAAAGATTAGCTCTAAAGCAACTAAGAAACAAGAACGGAATAGTGATACTATCTGCTGACAAACGGAACGCAAATATGAACAAAAACTAAATGATACTTGAAGATGACATTTACGTGAAAATAAGTACGGGCCCAACCACATACGGACCCCACCATAGAAAAAACTACAAAAATGAAATTTAAAGCTACACCTCTTGAAGCGGAAACAGCCAAAAAACTAATTCCACGAGAGAAATAATCGCAATGCCCGAAATTTTATGGATTATCGAAAATCTACAAAGAAAATATTCCTCTAAGACCCATCGTTAGTTCTTTTGATTCTCCCACACACCGGCTTTCACAATAATTGGCCAAATATATTCAGCCTCTGATTGTATCTTCTCAATCATATGTAAAATAAGTCAGTACATTTTAGAGATTCTCAATGAACATATACTACAACTAACTGACATAGTAGTTAGCTTCGATGTCGTATACCTGTTTACTAACATCCCCGTAGATGAAACATTGGACGTTCTAAGAACAAAACATCAAGTTGCCACGCACATTATTGATTTAATCAACCACTGCATTAGCAATGTCTACTTCATCCATTGAGGACATTGCTACAAACAGGAATTTGGAGCACCATTGGGTTCGCCTCTTTCAAGCGCTATCGCCAACATATTTCTGGAAGAGTTTGAAACAAGAGCTTTGGATAAGATTCCTCTAAAATCTAAATTATGGTTGCGCTACGTTGACGACACATTTGAGATATGGCCACATGGAAATCAAGAACTACAGAAATATAGAAATTCCTCGACACACTTAATGCTGAGCACCCAAAATTCATCGGTCAAGATTACTTACCGACAATGAAGTCGCAATATTCCGAGGCGCATTTCTCCAGAACTGCTACACTAATACCCAAATATACAAGAATTTACTCCCAAAACACAAAATTAAACGTCCGGAACCAGCACCATCTTTCGGATGAAAAAGGAACAACCGATAAAGTATTATCGATCCTAAAAGAAAACGGCATCAAAACACATCAAAAAATCAGTAACATATTATCCAAACCGAAAGACAAAATTCCACAAGAAAAAATGGAGTTTACGAGGTATCCTGCAATGAATGCGATTTGGTCTATGTCGGTCAAACAAACAGAAAAATATCAGCCAGAATAGCTAAACGCACATCCAACGTCAATAAGAATCTCAGCACATCGCTCTTGCCCCGCATAACTCCGAAAAAGGTCATAGAATTGCTTTTGAAAACTCTAGAACAATTGTCACTGAAATCCACTATAGCAAAAGTATTACTATGGAAGCGATTGAAATCGAAAAACGACTGAATACGATGAATAAACGAAACGACAACGAAAAAATTTCGAGCACTTGGAAACTTTTATTACATCAATACCGCGAATATAAACAACAAATGATTCACATCAACAACAAACGAGACAAAAATGCATCTACGTACGATCACCATCAACAAGATGTGTAGACACGACACCATGCGTCAGCGTACGAGGCGCGGCAAGCACTGACGTAGAAAGGAAAATAACAAGGTCATATGCGAAACGCATTGCACAATAAGTTTTCAGACTTTCTCTAAACTTCGACAATGCCGGATGTGACTTTGGCGAAACGTTGCCACACTGAAATGCCTACCATGCGAGATATAACCCTGAAGACAAACAACTACTCATATGTATCTATATATACATGTACATATAAATATATATATTTCTATATTTGCTTTCAACCTTTGGCTACCTGAAAATATATTTGTTCTTACATTTTAATTACCTGAATATACTTGGTGCCGAATCCGTGACATCCTTTTAGTCTAATCCGGGTGTGATCATTAATGGATTAAAGAATGTGCCCAATTCATGCTTTTCATCTTGAAATGAATCGCAGATATGTGTATGAAGGTCGTAGTAGTATGTTTTGGCGGGTTTAGGGCGGTTCAATGATTTTGTTTATTCAGCCGGGCTACACGCCAGTTGCTCTGTTTGCGTATGCATAGCGCCGCGTGAGATCTCGTTTCACATACCAGCAGCTTGCAATATTTTGGAACAATGTTATGAACATAATCAGTACACAAATTAATGACAATCCAGGACGGATGAAACACTGTAGCCTATGTCAAGAATCTACTTGGAAATATTTTAAACCGAAGCTACACTTTTCAAAATAAAATGTAATTTTGATCTAACTGTCCACGCCGTAGACAAGTATAGGGACTGTGGGATTCACGAGTAAGCTTAATCTTCTTCTTCTTATTCAGCCATTGAATATCCACTGCTGGATGTAGGCCTCCCCTTTCTCCTTCCATTCCGCACGGTCCATTGCCACTTGTTGCCAGTTTGTACCTGCTGCTCTTTTGATCCCATTTGTCCATCTTTCTGGTGGTCTGC
>WYDF02092720.1:0-10843 GCA_009867245.2 Adranes taylori | reverse complement strand
TCTATTTCAGGTCAACTAACACCGACTTGCGCAGCCAAGCAAGGACATAAACACAAGACCACCAGCAAATCAGCTCACCTCACTAAACCAAACTTCCTCATCAGTTGACCATGCTAAGGCCAAGGTATTGCAGGTTCCCTTGGTTGTAAAGCGAATGCTATAGCGTATATCTTATCCGCGTACCATAATTCTAAAAGCATTCCATTAATAACCAGTTCAATGCTGAAGAGGATGATAAATCCTAAAGCATCCTTCAAACAAACTCTCCAATCTCCCAACAATATACAATCCCAACAGGCAGTGGAGTTTTAGTGGGTAAAAATCCCACACTGTCGGATGCATCGGGGATCCTTCGCCTTTTGAAGGTTTCTCCGCTCCTACGTAAAATAAAAAAAAAATCTATTTAAACGCAGTATAAAAACTTTTTTGATTGATTGTGTACCATATTCTGTTATATAAACTATTGTACTCAAGGACATTCAACTGATTAATTTCAATAGTGTTTTACTGTTGTAATGTTGGATTTGATGTATTATGCAATAACCTTTTATTGTATCTTTTATTTTTATGTACTACACTTATCATTTTTGAAATTATTTGACATTTTTTTTGTAAAAACTATGACGAACCTCTTATACTGTTATTAATTATAGTACATTACTGTTATGTATCATGTGTAATTGAGCTTTTGTTCTCTGGTTATCTTATACCTTATCGGATTCTGCGATGCTCTCTACAGGACTTCAACTCAGAAGGACAAAACTATCTCAGAAGATGTATGGCCTGGTTATCTTTAGAAGAAGTAACCGTCTAATTACAAATTTCAGGAAAATTATAGTCTTTCTCCGACAAGCTAGCACTATGGACAAGGAAAGTTAACAACTTGCAGCTCGATTGCTTTCCAGGATTAGATTCTTTGCCAAAGAGATTGTAAATTTTATCAGAAACCCAGAAAACAATAAGAAACCTTTCAGAATTTTTTTTCTAAGTATTTTTCATCACTTGATTATCACATGTACGCGTGGGTAATTAATCCTTTTGCGGGATACGATTATACACATTTGCTATTAACATGGAACCCGATTCTGTGCACCAAAGCTCATTTTCTGTGCAAGAATTGTCAGAATTTTGGATTTTTGCTTGGGGCCAATATCCTCAATTATTTGCTACAACCATTAATTCGCTGTTGCTCTTTGGATCATACGAAATAGCTTTCACGGCTCTTATGAAAATAAAATTAAAAAAACAGAAACAATATTAGGGATGATAGATGAGGAGCTACGTGCTTGTTTATCTAATTTTGCAACGTTTTGAAAAAAAAATCTTTCTCAAAATCATTTGCACCGTTTCATCAACTCGTCTTGCTTTTGCCGCTACAGAAGTTTTAAAAACTTCTTATACATGTATTGAATCTGTTATATCAATTTCAATAGGATAGATTCACGAGTCAGTCCAGTGCTCGTGTGTTATGGTGAAACGCAAATAATTTTTAATCAATTGTAACTTAGAGAACGATCGTACTCCTGATGCCACAGGTACGGGTAAAGTTAAAAAAATACGCAGTGCAATAACAACACTTGGAAAAGTATTTGTTAAATTTTTTTTGATAAAGAAAATTAATAGTATTTTCAGGAGAAAAATATCTTATTATTTTTTCTACATATCTTATATTTATAAAAGAATGTTATTTTATTGTTATCTTAATAAGAATTTATTTATTTTAAATATTATATGTTTCAATAACAATGTTATTTTATTGTTACTATAGTAAAATACTAATAAACTATATTTAATTTTGTTTGGATTTTTATTTAGTGTGCCGCAAAATATCTTCCCCTTGCCCAGTGTGTCGTAAGATAAAAAAAAGTTAGGCAGACACTGATCCAGATGAATTAAACATATTGTAATGCTGGAAATTGTAGTCTTATACAAATTTTACTGTGTATATTTTTATAAAATTGATATTCAAGTATCATCAAAATTAATTCAAAATGGTTGGTTCCATTGAAATGTTTGGTGAGACGAGTCATACAAAATTAAAGATAACTTATTTAGTACCTTGAGTATTGATTAAACTTTCCTTCATAACGGGATATATTATTTAAAACATTAAGAACCTGACACTTACATAAAAGAGTAAAATATAGGATTCCTATGGGAATTAGAAGAAATGCAATTTTAGTTTTGCCGACGAATAGAATGAGTTCGATGACGTAAACTCACAGATATTTTAGGTAGTACGAGAAAGCCTTTGACTGGCTAGAGTTTTAGCTGTTAATGATGTGTAAAGGATATGATATTATTAGTACTTGGCAGCGGAAGGAGCACATAATTAGTGGAAAATTAATTATCGCCGCCACAATTAGCGAGAATAGGGTAAATAGATAATTATTGAAAGTATGTATAGCAATTACGAAGAACAAATTATGAGCGTACGGCAAAATAGGTCAGAAATAGGTCCAGAACAAAATTTAGTGGTAAGAAATAGGTATTATATTATTAGGCAGTGCATGTTTTCAGTCAGTCGTAGATTACGAAAAAATTAAAAATCCGAAAGCAAAATCTTTGCCAGTCGCGGGACCGAAGTGTAAATAGATTAAATTGTAAATAAATTAAATTAAAATATTAAAATTAGTATTGTTAGAGTAAATTGCTAAATTAAACGTGTCCTTGTATGTTAAAGTGTATTGAAGGTTATGGTAAATACTTTGACAAGCATATTTGTTGTACATATGTTTTTTAGTTATCATCCCCATACATTCCAAACTTTCTGACTATGCCTTGTGTAAGAATGTGGGTTGTTAAAGATTCAGAAAATCTTGGACATATTATTTTATTCAACAGATGAAGAAGAGTTTTTCTGCGATCTTTATGTGCCGCTAAAGCATAATCAACACTTATCTGTTTTATTCTGTGACTATGAGCGTATACAGTCTTTGTCGAACGCCAACTCTTTGCCGGAAGTTAATGTCAGTGGGCTTAACGACTTTGTAATACATTATATTGTAGTCATAAATGCATTCACATCTACTATTATACAATCATAAAACACATTATTTAAGCTTAGGATGGAAAAATAAATGTAGACAAAGAGATTAAAATTTAAAAAAAACTGTAATTTGCTTTGGTAGATGCATATGTCAAATCTTGTTTCCATATGGGCCAAGGTGATAATCTTTAATCACAAGCAAAAGGTAACATTATTGTAGCAATTGAGATTGTCAAAGTTTTTGGACCTTTCTAAAATTTGAGCCTACACCGTTTAGAATTTTCTCTATGGTATAGGACTTGTACAAAACTAATACTATACCATACTTGCAAAATCTGCCCACTTATTACAATTTTCAAGTTATACACAATAGCAGCGTACGGTGCATTAATTGTATAGGTCAAGATGTTTTTTGGCCTCTTTTTTGAAAAAGATATAAAACTACATTTACATAAAAAAATAATTATTATTATTTTTATTCTTATTTAATTACAGCTGTTGCTGATCTTAACATGTTAAATGGACCATTGTAGGCAAAAATTAACCTGCTTGTAACCGAATGATCTTAATTTAGATACATTCTGACTATGGAACATGTTTCAAGTATTGCCGCCCCCTGAAGCTCTACAGAAGTGGCCGAATGTAAGTCTAGAATTTCCAGCGATTCATGCAAACCCCCCGGAATTACACCAGTTGTCAATAATGCAATGGGTACAACTATTACTTTGCCCCGTCGCCATTATTCTTCGATTTCGATGGACAGGTGCAGATACCCTCTTAATTTTGTCTTGTGGCCTTCCCTGCTTTTACCGTTACTTGGCACGATGATTTCATTCAAGAGTATGACATGGTCCACACTATCTACCCAAATAACATCTGATCCATTGTGTTCCACCCTTCCATTGGCAAGCACTGCACGATCCCAACAGAGTCCATGTTGCTCTCTCTTTTTGCAATGTCTGGTTGCGTAACACATATTTACAGCTCCGGTGCATCACTCACACCATCCGGCCTCTGCTTGCAATGAAATTTTCAGTGTCCGAGAATAGGCAATCCAACCCCAGCTAAGTTCACGACGCCGTCCCATCAACACAGCTTTGACCAACCTCGCTTGGGCAACTGTAGCACACCCTAGCACACTTCCCACACTTCTTTCCATGATTCAGCACACTTCCCACCGGTGGCATTTCCAGATCCAAACTTTCAACATTAAACTGCATTGGTGCTACCGCCCTATCTGCTGCGGTGCAGCTATTATTTTTTGCTTGGTAGCGTGTAGCTCCAAAAAACCTCAATTTCAACACCTTTAAAAAGACGGCGTCGTACACGAGAATCTCCTTTGGACAGATGTCACGTAACGACTCCCAAAACAGTAGAATAAATTGTTACGTCATTGTCGGGTTAACTCATCGGAAGTAAACTCAATATGCCCAGGATTACCGCCTTTTGCATCTGACTTGCTAATTCTTCAGCTTTGGTCTCACAAATCGGTATGATCTTAATTTAGATTAATAAGGAGGATCTGGCGCCTTCGATGCTAAAATGATGAGAACTACAAATTTAATGGAATGGCGTGGATATTGAATTTTTATTTCGCATAGCAAATCCTGATATTTGGCTACTTTCTCTTGTTCCTTAATTGCAATATTCTAGTCAGCGGGGGTAGAAAATTCAATGAGGAACATCTCCCGCTTAGTGGAATCTAATAACACAATATCACGTTTGTTTGCAGCTATTTGATGGGTTGTAGGGAAACCGTAGTTCCACAAGATTTTAACGGCGTCATTTTTATCTACGATCTCAATATCCTTAACGACATAGGGTGCAACCGGATCTATCTCTATACCGTAAGAATGGCGTAGACGGAAATATAGCACTTTTAATGCGGTGGAAGTATTTAGTTCTAGCGTATACCAGGCATGCGGAAAGAATATGAATTAGAGCCTCTGGTTGAGACTTGCATGCCCGGCAGTCTTCTGTCATTAACCTTAAGGTGTGAGAAGGTCATTCCGTCGAGAAACTAAATGCTTAATATCTGACTTTTCTACATCCGGTTTTCCTTTTTTGAGATGGGCCACTGCGCACTTATCTGATCCAAATGCGATACTAATGTCTTTAGAATACCTGGTAAATATATGTAAGGAATCGGGAACTCATTTTTGGCGAGAAAGTAGAGTTTTAAGTCATTTAAGTCAAACAGATGACTTACATTGTGTATCCGGCTACAAGATGTTCCACTTGCTACCCTTTAAAGCGACGTAAAGCTACGGATAGAGGAAGTATTGAAATTCAAAACAACAAATGACTTAGGGAGTCGCCTTGGAAGATACCCTTTTGATAACGGACTGGATTCGTTACATCGCTTTTCAGGTAAGCTTTAATGACAAAGCGAGTTGACCATTGCGATATGGGTGTTTGCGTGCAATTCACTAACCTCTCGTTGACTTTTATGCTCTCCATTAACTATGATAACCAAACTATGTGGAGTGATGTCAAATGTTTTCTTGTACTCGATTCAAGCCTTGGACAGGTCGTGCTTATATTGGATTGCATCTTGAATGACGCAACAATCAATTACAAGATTATCTTTGCAACCAACCAAGGCTCTCTTAGATCCACGTAGATTCTGAACTTCCTATCTATTGTTCTTGAAATAGCGTGGAGGGTTTGTGACGGAAAGCGAAGTTGTCATTAATGAATTTGATCTTTCGACAAAGTTTCCTTTTGGCTTTTAAATATAACACGAAATTGTTCAATGGGCTTTTGTTTAATAATTACTAAAATAATATTATTGAATGATTCGTGTGAAAATCTAATCTCTTTTAATTTTTCAAATTTCTAGAGTGGGTTTTCTTCCACATAGTTATGTATATATACGTCTACCTTTGTCCGTCCGTCATATTGTTTGTGTCTAGAACGCTGCCTAGAACGCTATTATATCAAGCATTTATGTGCGAGTGAGATAGTTAGTACTTTTGTAGTACGTACGAATGCTGCATTAAAAGAAACATGAATTACACTCAATACTTTACATTCAATACTTGCAGTGCCGTGCATTAAATTTTTTTTATTATGTTAGATTATATTATATAACTTAATTTTCTACATTACTCTGTGTGATTTACAAAAAACGCCGGTAGGGGTCAAATAACCCAACTCATTTGGGTAAATAAAA
Organism: Adranes taylori; assembly: GCA_009867245.2. NCBI lineage: Eukaryota > Metazoa > Arthropoda > Insecta > Coleoptera > Staphylinidae > Adranes > Adranes taylori. Next base: position 4,679 of record WYDF02092720.1, on the reverse strand, counting down.
TATGACCTGGTACTGGATAGTCGTTTTAAGACGGGTTATCATCTAGTGTAATATAGTTTACCACACTTTGCAGTCTTGAAATGTCTTGTCGTTTTGCTTTAATAATTCCAGCTTTCTTCTCTTGTTAAGAAATTTCTGCAAATTTGGGCCACTTTGGCGTTTCACTTCCGGGGCTAATTCTAAAGTGGCCTTGTACACGTTTTAAGTCGGCACAAATAAGTCGGCGTTGTTAAGTGCTTGAAGTATACGTTTCTGTCGCTTGCTATCAAAATTCGTTGATTGTAGCACTTTTGTTTTATATTTTCCTGTAGGAAATGGAGGATTGCGTATGATTCGGCCTGAAAGAGTGTGGCAAATCTGCCTAGAGGGCAGAACATTTAGCATTCGGTTAATTCTTAGTATATTCCTGCTTCCCTATTTCCAGAAGTCTTGAATAGGCTAAAGCAAATTCTGGAAAGGTAGGAGGGTTTTCTCTTCATAAACCTAAGTCTATGATAACCTCATAGTTTTTGTATATGTTGTCGACATATAGATGTACAGTCCGATTTCATTTCTATTATTTCATCACCTGTAATTTTAGTGCCTATTTTCTTTGCCAAATTTTGTTTATTAGTTTTTAGCCGATTGAGTGCGACTTCAGCCTCTTATTTTTGATCAGTTCTAATGGTGGAAGATCTAACAGACCTTTGGGTCGGTTTCAAATTCCCAGTTATACCAAGGCACGCAGTTCTATGTATGGAAGACAATTTCTGTCTTGTCTTAACCTGGAGAATATTTTCCACCACACCAATGCTCCGTAAGTTATGGATGGCCTAATAACCGATTTGTACAACCAATGCAACAAGTCAGGCTTTATCCCCATGCTTTCCCATACATTCTCGTATAACTGTGAAAGTTATAACCGTTCTGTCCAATATTTTGTCAATTTGCTGGTTCTAAGTAAGTTTCGAAACGAGTATTACTCCAAATTACTTGACTTCCGCCTGCAGCGGTAGTTGTGTCCCATGAACCCTAATCCGACTGGCTTACACGCCCAGATTCTATCTTCTGGTAAACGATACAACCGAAGTCTTTAGAGAGCTAATTTTAAAACTTTTGTTCGCTGTTCAGCATTTACATATAAAAAACTGGCATTTTTTTCCTTGTAATAAAGTTTTAGAGAAATCGAAAATTCTTTGTTTTCCATTTATATAGAACATTTCTATTTTTCTTAATTCAATAATAGAATGTATTGTGGTCGCATCAAACTGTGCATGTTAACTGTATGCAAACTGTGCATACAGTTAGAAGTCTCTTAAAATTACTAAGAAAATTAATATGACGGCTGCGATTTGGTAACCCTACTAGAAATACAATAACCGCATGCTTCTTTTCATGTATCTTTATAGCTGAGAATTATTATTAAATGTAAATAAATAAAAGTTATTTATTATTAACCAATCCGTATTTATGAAGAGTACAATAACTGTATTTAAGAGAACAAGTATTTAATTTCTTATAGCTGGCATTTAAAAATGTATTTCCTTATTGAACGATAAACGAACATAATTTAGATATTAATTTAAAACGTAGTTTCTAAGTCGCTAATTCTGCTTTGTGTGAACGTATAGTTCCGCGTGGGTTAGAGAGAGATAGAATTCAGGCGCCGATTCAATACCGTTATTCCCACTCTTCATATATAAACAATAATACGTCATACAATCGTAGAAAGCACGGTTATATGTAGCGTAATGAGCATGCATGTGTGTGGATGCATGCGCGTGCGTGCATTCTACGATTGTATGGCGTATTATTGTTTATATGTATGAAGAGTGGGAATAGCGGTATAGAAGCGTACATTCGTACTGCTATTGACTGTAGCTTGTTGTTTTAAAAATGCATGTGTGATACTACTGTTGGCACATTGAATTAAATAGAGGCCCGTGTCGCGTCGTAAAGCAATCTGTGAACGATTTCATACGACCCATACAAGGGCGAGAAAGATTGAGCGAGGGCTCTGTCTATAAATAGAGCTACTTTGGTATATAAAATTAGGTCCTAAGAATTTCTGATCTCGAGAGCTCCAAGCAACAGTCAACAGCCGTATCCACCAGCAGCAAGCTGCAGAACCGATAGCAAGTACACCAGCAGCTGAGCCCGACACCAACGATTAAAACACGTTTGGTAAGCGCACTAACCAGCCATATAATGTATTATTAATTGCATGTGTAATGAATAGCTGCACTCGTTCCCGCCTGCCAGCTTCCTGTTTACGTGCCGTAACGTCGACGAATTACGAGACGTTACATTGACTTTTTTCCGCATTATTCGCTAGAGTGTATAATGTTGGCCTATTGGTATCTTGACCACCTGGCCATAGTAACATCAACGTATTGCGGCGTGTTATTGGTCTTATAGTGGATGTTCCATTGGGGTGTTTATTTCTCGCTGATGCTAATCTTAGTAACTGCACCATAGTTACATTAACGAATTACGAGGCGTTACGAAGAAATTCCTTCAAGCACAATCCGTTTAAGTGTATAATGCTGGCTTATTATACTGATCTTGACTACCTGATCATAGTAACAACAACTTATTATGAGGTACTACTTGTCTTACAGTGGATGTTCCACTGGGATGTATAATTCTTGCTTACGCCAGCCTTTCACTGCAAATAATTCGTTACATCAATACAATAAAGTGTATAGTTTTGGCTTATTTTGGGGTTAGGCACTCTTCGGTGGGTATTAAGGAGCGTTACGTGAGTATATGATTCCGGTTTATGCTAATATTAATCATTCAACAGTAACATCAACTTATTACGAGATTTTACGCTACTTTAGTGAATCCCAGTATTCCAGGATATTTAAATCATTACAGCTGTTTCATTCATTAGCATTAAGTTTATTACAGCAGCCCAGCAAGAACTAGAATCTCTAGTTTTGCGCGCAATACTCGCAGCTGCCTATGTCCGCAGTTAGCCAGCGAGGACCGGAGGGACAACAGCATCAGTTCCAGCGTGCAGTTTTAGGTTAGACTGACCTGGCGCGTGAGAAGCATGTTTCCAGAGGGTAGTATATTGTTTACTACATACGATATTTGTTTTACGCCATTCTGTGACAAGTCGATAAGGTTCCCTATTAGCAGCGTCGCGAGAAGGGAGCATGTGACACACTACAACTGTCAGTGTAGTTCAATGTACAATTTTCTTAAATACTGGTTCATTTGTAGGATTGATTTTATGACAGTTCAACAGTTGAGAGCAATTTTAGCTACTTTCCCTTTATTTTCTCAAAAAATGACATGCCTATCTCATATGCATCAATTATGTATCTATCATTTGAAATTAATCTTGAAAAGCATGCTCAATTAGAAGTCTAGCTTTTAGGTCCGCCCACTTTTGAATGTAATTTCTATAACGCGAATTTTTAACACATTAACATATAATTTCATTAACACTTTTTTCAAAAATTCTTAACTTTTTTGAAAATGGTTTGTTTTTTCGAAAAAATGATACTTAATCTTGTAAAGAATTTTACTATATTCCAGATTCTGCAAACGGATTATTTCTATCCTTGTCAGACGAGCTGTAACTTACTAAATAAAATCCATTTTAATACCCCTTCAAAATTGAACATTATATAACATATTTATCGTAACTTGGCTTTGCGCCCTAGTCAGCATAGATGTTTTAAAACCTGACTAGAAATCACTGGAACGACCGGTTTTCATTCCCGGAACAGGATTACAAAATTATTAATTTCATTACTATTAATCATAAAGATCTTTGTCACTAAGTTATTATATTAAATATTTTTTGTGTCTATTCGTATCTTCTAGCTGAAAATACTGACGTACAGGTTATATGTTTGTACGTTCATGAAAGATTGTAATGAATTGTGTCCGGTGCATATGAGCTCGACTTGAATTAAATCAAGAAATGAATGAATGAAAAAAGAATTAATATGTGCTGAACGCCACCTATGCAACTCTATACTAAAAACATTTTATAATAAATACGTGAATCGCATATAGTCGTTTCGTTTTAACTATCTACTGAAATATTTTATTATTAAATATTATAAAATATACATGTGTTATTAAGCTCTTATCCACATTATTAAAACGCATTAAAAGCATATTGCATAGAGAATAAATAAATTATAGATATAAATAAATACATAAAATTTTCACATTTAATATAAAAGTTGTTAAACCAAAATTAATTTCATAGGATATACATCATTGCGGCTCCTTTATATTTCTAAGACGTACTTATTCAGTTTTTTTTTTCATTTAATTGATAATATGCCGACTATAAATTTCTGAATATCAAAACAAGTAAATTTATTCTTTATATTAGATATTTTTTATAAATTTTATAAGTATTCAAGGAAATTATTTCTACAATATATTTATTTCTAGAATTGTTTTAGATTTGTTTCAACTAAGTTCAGAACTTTTCTGAGTGTGCCCAGAACGATTTTATTCCTTTCATTGTAGTGTTATTGTTGTGACAAAGATAAACAAGGCTGTGTTGCCATATACTCTAAAAATAACACTCAATGTAAAATGTTATCATCAATGTTAATAAAAAATCTAGAGCTGCATAGGAAACTATAATATCGGAACGATTTATTATAATGATTTTGGCCAAATTATATTTATAGAAAATTGTTTATTGCAGAAAGAGTATATAT
>WYDF02092709.1:0-10844 GCA_009867245.2 Adranes taylori | reverse complement strand
AATCAGTATTTTGATAGAATTTACTTTAATAGTTTATGAGTAAATGTTACTTCACTTATCTTACGCCTGTTTTCGAGTGTGGGTAATTCTAGGATCAGTCTAATATAATCATAGTTGTGATTTTTAACCGGAGTACCCAAAATATAAGCACATGATCTTAAAAATATATTCTGAACCCTTTCTAGTTGTATTTTATATTTGTTATTAGGCGACCATATCATCGACGCATATTCTAAGCCAGATCGAACTAGTGATACATAAATTCTAATACATGATATTAACGATAGTTGGCTACAGTGTCATAATATAAATCCCAGAACTTTTTCTTGCGCCCAGAACAGTGTCATTAATGTGCTCTTCAAAACTTAACTTCGGGACGAAAAGCTATCAGAGGTCTTTCATGACATAAACTCTATCTAGTAGATATTGTTGATTTTATATGACAATTTGTGGGTTCTACTTCTGCTAAATGAAATAAGTTGTAATATTTTATCTATAATCTCAGTACCTCTAAATGACGGATAGTTTATACACAAATGGTTTGCATTTGAGGGGTTAGGTAGAACACAAGTATCGGAAGAGTACACTGATGAAAAGAAGTTTGCAAATAGGTTCGCGATATTTTGGCTATTAACTGCTTTGGAATCATTTAAATACATACCGCTAGGTACTGTTTTAATTTGTTTTTATCACTTATAAATTTTCAAAATTTATTAGGATTAAGGAGCAAATCATTATCGGTTTTCTTAATATAATTTTCATGGCATATTTTTGAGAGTTTTACAATTACCGCGTAAGATTGCAAATTGGCTCGTAGTCCGTACCAGCATTGCTTAATATGAATTTTTTGTGGGCAATTCTATATCTCAGAAATCATAATCATAGCAAATGTTATCAAATCCCAAATTACTCTAGTCCTTAACAGTTAGATTCATTATAATCTGATAAGCATAATGATGTATGGAGTCAGAAAGAAGTAAATCAAATGATATTTTACAAACAATTTATTCTATATCAATGCTATTATTGCTGTTAGGACTTGAGCTGTGCTGTTTGCAATTTAAATAAGCAAAGGTTTCAGCTATAACATTAGTACAAGCGTTAGACTTACATACTACACTTACACCTAAATCTTCATTAAGCCATTTAGCTTTAGGTTAAGTGTAGTCAGCAAAAATTGCCCTTTTATTGTCTGGATACAAGGCGATCAAATTTTCTACTGCTAGAGCGTGAGCTTCATATTTTTCAAGAGTGAAAAATGACCACGGGAATATATGCCACGCCTACAACTACTTTGGTCTTCTCTATTTCTAGTATGATAAAAAAGCTGCTCTTTATTACTTGTTTCAGCATTGCGGTCTAGTCTATATATATATATATTGAAATCTGTCAAACCAATTTCTGAGTCAGGGATTTCCTGATTAAGCCATATTTCACACAGAATTATTACGTCGTAACATGATAACAAAACATTTGCGGATAATTCTAATATTTTAGTTTTACAACCTCCTACTGCATATGTAATGGGTTTACTGGTTTTATTTTTCTGCTCTCCTATTTCAACACCTTTGGTTTGTTTTTAATAAATTTATTATGCCAACTATTTACACCATCCTGATCTCGTTTGCTTTTTAGTAAAGTTTGGGCTTCTTTATATTGTAATTTATTCAAATAATTTTCTTTTGTAGGATAAATATTCTAGTAGTATGTTGTACTCCAGAAAATGATACCATCGTTTAGTTTTGGATAAACTAAACCGTAGTACATTGTTTTTCGTATTGTGATTGATGAATTCCTTTAATTTTACGGAATAGGTAACATAACCCGTTAAGTTTCTTCCTTAATGTATCAACTTGAATCTGCTATGTTAATTTTTGGTCCAATCGAACACCTAATAATTTGGCTGATGTTCTCTGTGGACTGCTTGTCGTCCCGTGTCTGATTAAAAGACTTTTGTTGATGGTCATGTTTTTTTGTTTAGAATTTTATGATTTAAGGCTTTTTTGTTTCGTTTATTTGTAGTCCGTTTTGATTACACCAGTTGACCATACATTCTATTGCTCGACTGCTCCTTGCTACCAATTCTGCTTCTGTATCCGCGTTTACTAATATGCTTGTATCATCCGCATACAATACGACAATTGCTGTGTCTATTTCTTCTGGAAGATCATTAATCATCATGCAGAAAAGTAGAGGACCCAGGAGTGAACCCTGTGGAACCCCGGTTACGACTTTTTTCTTCTGCGAGAGTGGTTACCAATTTTTACTCGTTGAGTTCTACCTTTTAGATATGTGGCAATCCATTGTAGTGGATTTTTTCTCATGCATAAGCTTTGCATCTTCTTGAGAAGTAAGTCGTGGTTTACACAGTTAAATGCTTTACTCATGTCGGATAGAATTGCCAGAGCTTTTTGTTTCTCGTTTAGGTTCTTATGTATGCCAACCACAATCTCTTTTATTGCTGTTTGTGTCGATTTACCTTTCTTGTACCCATGTTTTCGGTATTGGTATTATTTTTGAGACAATCAGTTTGGATACATTCTTTCTTCGAAAAATTTATTAATTGATTGGGCCATATATGTGGCTATAATATCTTTAGTGGCATTTAACACTTTCCCAGTTATTTTATCTATCCACGATGAGGCGTTATTAGAGCATTTCGTAATGGCATTTTTAACTTCTGTGATCGTGACCTTTGTCAATATAAATTCGCTGTTTGTTACTCTGTTCCTTGTACTTTTAATCGGGATTGGTGTATTATTAATTTGGCTGGTAAAAAAATCATTAAATTCATCTGCTCCTGTTCATTTTCTAAAAGAGTGCTGCTTATTTTATACGTAGCCTGTTGAGAGGTTTTGTTGTTCTTTTTTCATTAACTATGACCAAACACATTTTGCTTAGGTTATCGGTTTGTTCAATTCTTTTGTCGGTGTATGTTTTCTTGGCGATTTTTACTTTCTTTTTGTGATCCTTTTTAAGTATAAGTGTGTATGTTTTCTTAGGAAAGCATTCTTGAAATGTCTATATCGACCGCATCAAACTTGAGTTTGATTGTTGTGTTATTCATACTTTCAACTTCTGTTTGCAATGTATTTTTAAAACTTTGTATGTTTGATTGGCGTTCTTGAAAAGGATAAACTGATAATGCTTCCGGCTCAAAATGCATACCAAATACTAACACATTTTGAATGCTTTCATATTTCAATAATGTGATGTGGATTCGCCACCTGCTAAATGCGGAAGTTTGGTTTGTTAACGTGCCCACGGAGATTGAAATGTGCCTCATTACTCAGCATGATTTTTTGATGAACGCACGATACTGATCGTGATCTGGGGGTTCCGATTTATGTCTCAATTGAATTTTTTAAGCACGGACAACCAAATCCTTTGTCAGAATACGCCAAATACTCATTTTTGTGAGGCCTAACTGTTGCGAAGAGCGTCAAATTCTTGCCCACACTTCACTAACAGCACTGATATTTTTATTTCAGCGGCCACCACATACTGATGGTATTTTGTCCAGCACCACCGCGATAGTCTTCAATTTGTTGACAATGTTTCGACTTATCTGCTCAGTTGACGGATTAAATGGAACAAACGTACTATGCAGTACACACGGTATGTTAGCATGTACAGATGAACCCTACTAAAAAAATTACACGATTGGTACCCGCTGTTCTTTACTGTACGACGCCATGATAACAACTGAGTAAGTTGCCAGATTGAGAATGACACTTTGTTTTACACCACGCTGTCTCGTAGCTACAAGTCGCTAACGACTCTAATCACTATCGGGCCCTTTACCATGTGTAATCTATTCTTTAAATTTATTTTTGGTTGATACTGTTTCGATTCTTCTAATGGTGCTATAGTTGGAATGTTTTACATAGTTTTCCTATCTCTGTTGTTGAAAGCAAAATTTAGAAGCACCTCTAAAATGGCTAAGCAATTCTGGCTAAAAATACTAATTGTATTTCATAAAAGTTATTGACATAATTTACATTATATTAAAATTGCCTTTATTGAATTAAGTCATAAAAAACTAATAAGCTTTGAATGTGTCATCCATTATCTTGGGGATTGACTATCAACATTGTAAGTCAACATAGCACACTTCAGATATTATTGCTCTGTTTAAAACTTGATATTTTTTAGAAATTTGAAAAATTTCAGATTCCTTCCTCTATCTGCTAAAATTTCAGTTTAGCAGATGCCTTCCTCATAGATCAACTCTTATTTCTTCTAAAATCCTAAAATTTCTTTATTTCTCAAACTAGTACATTCAATTAAGCTCCCCCAAATTTCATTTGCCAGAATCTCAGAAATCAAGTTATTTATAACTTTTTGGTGCGGTTTTATACTACAGGAAAGGCTGCCAATCCGAACACTGCTTTCAATTCATAGATTGTGTGAGAAAATAGATTTAAATGCATTTATTGATAAATGTGCTGCAATTAAAAAGTGAGAAATTAAATTTTATTAACGTTTAATATTTTTCCTACGGGGTTTTATTATAAATTTATTTCGGGAAGCATAAAATCCAAAAGAATTAAATGACTCATATAAATGCTATATTACTGTACGTGAGTTATAACTTAATTTTGTTGTATACATTTTAAACTAACGCGTAAATATTTATTACAGACAAAGGAGTTTTTATATGCTTGTAATGATTTTTTTTATCTAACAATTAATTAAAACATTTTATCAGAAATAATTTAATATTTAGAAAGTATTAAGCTGGTTCTAATCCAGTATACTTGATTCTGAATAGATTCTTTACAACAACTATTACTAAAATGTAAATTATTGGGGAAAGCTGTGTGAATTTGTGGCTCGTTGGATTGGAGTCTGTATACATAGCAATATTGCTCGTTTCTCATAACAGTCTAATAAAAAATAAATCTCCCTTTGTTGAAAGTGTGCCTAACTTTCTTGGTACAGGATTGACAATCTCTTCAAGATTGAGCCTGTAATATGTAAATTATCAATTTGCAGCTTATATTATTATATTACTAACTTTATTGTGGTGCCAAACGGTGGTGCGTGTATTGTGCGTGCCTCCCTCTCCATTACGAGCATGTTTCATTAAAATTCTAACTTATACTATATTATCACTTTCACTAACTGCTATTTACTGGCCTAATTATAATACTTAAAAGTACTTAGCTTTCAAACAACGCAAACATTAATATTGCTTAAGTGATATTTCAGTATTGTTTTACACTTTTATAATAATTATTAAATTTCTATACTTTTTGATAATTTAAAATAACTTAATTTTTTATATCAATTCAAAGCTAGAAGTGTTGGAAGTAACTAAATTATTTTAATAATTGTTTTATTTAAAAACATACTGAGTCCCCCATACCTATGGTAATCTTCTATATTATTACAGTTACAAAAATCTTCTTTTTGTAATAAAACATTTTTATTTCAGATGTGGTATCTACTAAAAATAGTTTTGTGTATACGGACATACCAAAGTATTAAAACATTAAAGTATTACTCTTGTTTTAAATGTAAGACCCCATATTTTATTCTATTTTATGAAACTAGAGAAAATTTTAATACGTCTATATACATCCTTCCTTATTTTTAATACAGTGTAACCGAATTATTTATAGGAGGTTTGCAGGGATAAATGAAAATTTATAATTTTCCTTCGTTTACCTATATTTTTTTTTTAGTTACGTTGCAGCATATATTTTTGATCATCGTACTTATATTCTAATAACTTCAGAAACAATTCAGGAAAATATCTTACTTTTGAAAGATATTTGTAATGAAAGGCTGTTTTATTTTAACAGCCTGTATATTATTAGTCCAATCGAAAGAACATCAGGATGGCCATATATAATGGATGATAATATGCAATGCACATGCTTATATCTACTTTTTTAGATACTACTAGTTTCAATAAGTTTCTATATATTTTTTAGCGCTATATTAATAATAATAATAATTCTTCATTGCAAACAACATATTGGTTTGAAATTGGCATTCCAATGCTCTTGTAGTGAAGAGAAAGCATTGGATTTTAACCAACTAGACTTTTGTATTAAAATCCTTAGGCGATAAACCCCTGATTTCCTTGGGTAATTGTTATAAATCTTAATTGACATTACTGTTGACCTCTTTCGAGGTTTTTGTTAACAAGTCACCCAGCAGCGTTCTTGTTTTAAAATTTGTATGAGCATATGCGAAAGCTTCCTTTATGTAGAGCGACAGCAAGATCAAGATTTTGTAGTCTTTAAAAGCTTCTCGACAATCGTCCCTATATTGTAGTCATACTACTATTCTAACTGCTCTTCTTTGTAGACTAAAATTGCGAACAGCAGTTCCCATGCAAGAATGGCATAGTTCATTATTGCCTGACACAAAGCGTAATAGCAAATCAACAACGACCCCAAATACAGTGTCTGTGCATACATGCGATTCAGAAAAATATTTCTTTGAAATTGAATTTTTGTGGCGTTCCCAGTTTAGCCTTCCCATAGAAATTGTACTCTTTCAATGGTTTTTTCTTTGTTCAAGTGTAATTTATTTGCTGTGAATCATTTCAGGGCCCCAGAATAATTTTCTTCCGCCTCTTGTTCAGTTTCCACCACGTTCTGTCTAATCGTTGTAAGCTTTATGTCATCTGCGAAGAGAATGCATTGGAAGGTTCGATCCTCAGCTTACAGTTATTAAGAAAATCAGAAATAAATCAGAAAGAAATAAAACAGGTTCAAGTATAGAACTTTGACCACACTTATTCCTTTCTCTTCAGAGATAGCTCCGTTTACTACAACTTGCTGCTTACGATTCGTCAAATACTACGAAGCTTAATGATTGTATAATCAAAGTTATAAACCTCTAATTTCCTGATAATGCCTCTAGAGTATCATTAACTAACGACGTTGAGAGACTCTTTTGTTTTTGTTCCAGTGCATCTGAAATGTACTGAGCAAAACGGAGTACCGCAGCTACTGAGCTAATAGATTCTCTGAAACCAGTTAGATGAGAATTAATGTTTTTTCAAAGTAGGTTCCAATATTTTGGCTCTTTGGCTATTAGGGTTTCAATGCTGTTTGAAAATATGGACAGAATTGCGACAAGTCGGTAATTGGTTATGTTACTGTGATCCTCTTTTTGTGTATAGGAACTATCCTTGCTATTTTTATTTTATTAGACAAGATTCCCTTGTTAAACGATGTGTTCATTATTGCGCACATTGGTATACTTATCTGATGGACTGTTGCCTTCACTATGGTTGTATTTAGACTACAAATGTCTAATGATGACCTGTTACACATTAGATATTTCTTTTGTGGGAAAAAAACTACAAGTGGCTGTAGGTTTTTTTTTACCATATTGGAAAACATTTCATAACTTTTCTACGTTCTTCTAGAAATTTCTTTACCTATCATGACAAAAAAATTGTTTAATTCATTTGCGGAATTAAACAATTATTAAACGATAGTGTGTTTAGTGTTAGTTCTATAATTCCAGCTTTTTCTCTTTTTATCATGTCACATATTCTATGTCAACAAAGCTTCCTATACAGCCTGTGTTTCTAAAGGTTTAAGCAGCGTGCAATAAATATGCTTTAAACATATTATTTGGAGAGCTATGACTGTAGACGTCTGTCCAGTCTTCTTCGCTAAAGACAGCTAAAGTCATGTTTTGTTACAAGTAATCAGGAAGATATTGCCGTCATCAATCTTGGAGATATCCTATATACACAGATATATTTTTATTGGATACTCTATCTGAAATTAGATATGTTTTATTCGAAAATAATTTACTTGTAATATTAGTATAATATTGAAGGTTGCCAAATATGGGGCACTCTGAATATATTTTAACAGAGTAGTGAAAGTTTATAGGAAATCATTTTTAGTACTATGTGTAATGTTTAGTAACTTTACGTAATTTAGAACTTTTCCAATGTTTGTTGTACAAAGATATTTGTATATTTTGTGAAAATCTTTTTTCTACATATCATGTTTCTAAAAATTTGCTTTTAATCGGTTTAGAAAAATTGAGTCAGCTTCTCTTTTATACTCATTTATGTTAGATTTTATAGTATTTCGATGTTTTATGTGTTTTATTATTATTATTATTAAAATTGCGGATTAAATATTTCATTCATTGGGGCCATGAAGTAATAAATATGAATTCATTTAACTTATCAACTGAAATAATAGTAGAATAAATTACTTTTTACTATTGAAAGATAAAAGTGCGTATCATTATTTTCTTTTTTGGTGGAGGCATTAGTGGCTTTGTTTTTGCAGTTGCAGCGAGATTGGAGTTCCCGCAGCTGTACGAGTTTAAATCGGGTTGGCACTCAAACCGGCCCTGACCCGCCTCCTTCCGGTCCTGTGTTCGGAGCGGCCACCCTGTGCAGGCCGATTCGGCCACATTATCAGGCCGCACCCGTCTCCTGTGACCCCGTCTCTCCGCCGACTAACGTTCAGACTTCTAACACTTCTACTTTACTACCTTATATTCGTAACTTCTATAAACAAAACGCTGCCAATGCTAACCTACCTAAATCTGCTTCAACTTGGGGGCCTCTGCACAAACCCTTACATTGGAAGGTGCGTAACAGGATTGTTCTCTTAAGGTTCTTGTATCTAATTTTTTTGGAAAATTTTATTATTTTACCTTAACTCACATTGTTTATTTCGTATAATTTAAAATAAATAACAGTTTAAACATTAAGATTGCAGTTTTATCATATTAATCATCAGGTCTTATTGTCCATGTATAATATCAAATTGACAATCACCGGATGCAGATAATTTTGGGATGAAAAAAAAAATTAAATCGAAATGAGCAGCAAACCTTTTCAAACGTATCTAAAATTATATACAGGTGGGTGGAATAACATGAAGTATTACAAACCTCATGCACACAACAAAAAATGTTATTCGCCCAAGGACAAAATTTATATATTGCACTACCGGAATCATTGAAAAATGTAAGGACAACCTAAAATTCAAGTTTGAGATATAAAAACACATCATCAATAACAAAACATATGTAAGAACAGGAAAAAAAATACAAATTGTTGCTGTTATATTTACATAATTAAGAAAAATACGTATATTATCTTACACTTAGAATAATATAAAATGTATATTCTATGCTTCTAATACCCTTAAAGGTTTCTTGATGCTTGTATAAATAAATTTAGAAAATAACAATGTGCCTGTATTGTAATGTCTGTAATGTTGCATTTTGAAATATATAAATTCTTTGTAATTCTGCCTAATGATACGCTAAGCGAAACCGGTAGCACAATATAAAAATTTAATAAGGACATACTGCTTTTATTTGGTCAAGGCAAGTCCAACTAAAGATGAACTGTAGAATATGGAAAACACCAAGCAGAGAAAAGTGCAATAATGAAAAAGTATAACAAGAAAATGGATAATAACATTGTCGTTGTCTTTTTTAATCTACATAAAGTGTATTTTTTATTAGTCGGACACTCTGTGATGACGGATATGCCGTGATTGAAGCATGTAAGACACAAAACCGTGTACGTTTCAAGCGAATGGGTAGCAATGGTTACAAAATCAATGTATGATTCCTTTCCATATCATGTATTTAAAATGAAATCAAGTGCTGGAAAGATTGGAATAAATTTTGTGAAAAAAGTACAGTCCCAAATGACTGTACGTAACTTCAACATTTTTAGCGCCGCAGTTAAGCCTAAGAAGGTTAAGTGCAGTTTTAAAGCAAATAGAACGTGTCGGAGAACACAAACAGGAACCGAGACATCAGTGTTACAAAGTATGATTCCTTTCCATATCATGTATTTAAAATGAAATTAAGTGACTGGAAAGATTGGAATAAATTTTGTGAAAAAAGCTCCTAAATGGTACGTACAGAATATAAGCAAGACTCAAAAGCTTCCTATCTGAAAAAACCAGTAACGTGAACATTTTTAACTTAAGCCCAAGAAGGTTAAGTACTATATTAAAGCAAATAGAACGTGTCTGGGTACACAAACAGATAAACCCTAACAGCTATACTTTGGTGACTTGCCTATATTATCTGCAATATATTGAATTTATGAATGAACCGATGCATCAGGGTTACATACTCTTCGACCTGTTGAGCTGATGAGGCAAAAAACTTCCCTGAAGATGAGGTTTAACTTGTGCGTAGAATTAAGTACTAAAGGCCAAAGCGTCAGATTGCCATTTTTTTACTTAATGATTAATAAGGGGCCAATCTGAACATCGCGTTACAGATCCACTTGTTAATAAATGTAAAACAAAGTAGTGTGATGCATTTTTACAATATTACAAAGACTAATCAACAGTAAGTTTTAGAATCCAGTTTGAAAATAGTGTTGCACAAAATCCAGTGTTTAGAACGTTGTTCTGCAAAATGAAAAGTTGAGAAATGTGATTCTACTTCACGCAACGTTGTACAAAAAGCAAAGTTGAGAAAAAAAATGCACAATTAGAAAATGTATAGTTGGGAACACTATTCTGAAAAATACGAGGCTGAAAACGTTATTCCACAAAATGCAAAACTAGAAATTGCTTTCTAGCGAGATGGTTACTTCACAATATGCAAATTCGAAAACATTCCATAAAATAAACAAAAATTCCTTCAAACTAAATGTTAAGGATTTTCTGCCACATAGCACAACATTTGATATAATTCCAGGGACTATAAAGTTAGAGATGTTATTAGAAAATAGAATAGTATAAATCTTATTCTCTAAAACGCAGAGATTTTATTCGATAATGATTTCTTGGTAAAGAGAAATTTCATATTTTATACTCGTTTGAAGTATTTAATATCCAACACTGCCGCCGATATGCTTATGGAGG